>SKCR01013320.1:0-20960 GCA_019454045.1 Zanthoxylum bungeanum | reverse complement strand
TACAAGACATGGTTGGCTTCTAGTAAAGCACCGTGCCTACCCAATTCTCCAGAAATATTCTTACTGGAATATATAATCTATGTCAGACGTAGAATACCTAGTATCTCGTATTTCGATCCAGTATCAGGTGTCACGTGCTAGGCCTGGGGCTGGAATAGTGTCTGCCCCGTACGAAGCACATATCGGATATCAAACAACTAGTCTCTTTGAATCGGATAATCATGACCTTGTCACATTATCCTGATGGTTGCAACATAATAGAGAACGAGTTATGAATCCCTGCGTGATCATCATCTCCATATGTCTGGAGTGATACTTCCGTCTCGACATCACATCCAATACACTACGATTCTCGATAAACCCAATAGAGGCGTACACAGAACCTGTTAAAGCCCTGGACGACCAAAACCCAAGTTTACCGATTGTCGCAAGTATTAGCGATGTAAGTCTCAGGTTAAGACCAAATACATCTAACCTGACGCGGACTCCCATAGACACATATACATACTACCAATGGGATTCGCGGGGTCTATCCAGAGCAAAGCTGTTTTCCGTACCATCGGTAAAACACAACCTCCTATTGCACTTGCATAAGTATCATACTTAAACATATGAGAACTGTGCCGTTATGCCCTCACAACGCGCACAAGTACAATACTAGTCTATTCCGCATTATCGATGTCCAGTCTCGATAATACTACGACTAGGGATATTTAATGATTAAACCTTTATGGATTGATACTGTCTCATATCATCTCAATCCGGAACTAATCATATGGACTTTTACCATTTATATATCATAGTAAATAAATTACGAAATGATAAAAGACAACTTCAATATTACATAGTCAATTTTATACAAAACACAATGTCTTTTACAAAACAGTGACGCTATGGGTCATAATTGTCTAACACGTAGTACGAGGTACGTACTTAATCAGATAGTCCGATAACCGGATTTACTGCCAACATATCCAGAGATCTCTTGGGTCGCTTCTCAAAGATTCACCGATGATAGTTGACTTAAATTTGAATTAAAAGGATTTATTAAGAGAGAGAAAATTAATATGGGATTAATTGAGGCATTATTTAATATGGGATTAAATGTGTTCGGAAGAGAGAGAGCGCGATTAATTTGAAATTAATCGATAAAATAAATTTAATAGTTAAATTTTATTTTTCTATTTAATTTATTGATATGGGCTAAAATTAATATATCGGATAGATTAATTGGAATTAGATTTCAATACGAAATTAAAGTCAGACTTTAATACATGCAAACATATTAATTTAGAATTAATTTGTAAACGAAATTCGTAATAAATTACGAGGCGTCGTTATTTAATTAAATTAGATTTAATTATTTAGTGACTAAAATTCGTTTAATCGGATTAAACGGATTCGATTTGTGGCAAACATTTGTAGAAACCATTTGAATTTTGAATTCAAAAGTGGGGCCCACTTCACATGTGGTAGTTGGGAGAGTGGTTGGTATTTATTCCAAACCACCCACTTTCCAACCACTTAGAAATGGTTTTGGTGAAACCAAAACCCCAACTACCTTGTTTAGGTGAAAAGGGTAAATTGGTTTTACCAAAAGCCATCTCTCTCTCACTTTCAACACACACAACACAAAATCAAACCCTAGAAACACTCAATTGGGCATGAACATGCTCTCATTCTCCTCTTTGATTTTGTTACAAAAACAAACAAGCTAGCACTCCAAAAGTCTTCTAAGGTGATAGGGAAACCAACTCAAAGCTTGGAATCAACATACAAAGCTTGGATCTTGGAGATCTTCATTCAAATTTTGAAAATCAAACACCGTTCATTATAAGTCATTCCGTAACTTAGAATGAATTTATTCACACACATTCTTGCTTAATATATCCTTGGCATGTTCTAGGAACACTAACAATGGTATCATGAGCCAATTTTAAGCTTGAATGTTTTAGGGTTCTTGAGACTTTAATTTGGGGCTTTTATGTTTTGAGCATGATTTCTTCAAATTGATAGTTTAAGCATGCTTAGATTATGTTAACTTAGAGTTTTGCATGATTAGATTTGAGATAAATTGATTGGATCAAAATTTACAAAAATGATAGCTTGACCGAATACCCTAAGGCAGTGGACGGCTACTTTGATTTTTTTTAACAACATTGGAAGTGTTTAAATGCATGATTAAATGTTGATTGTTGGTTTGATTAGATTAGAATCAAAGTCAATAATGATTATGTTAAATTCAAAGAGCATGTTGAGCATGAAAATGATATTTTGCTTCAATTTGTGTTGAGTATAAATTGATTAACTTAAGCATGATTAATTAGTTAATTGATGTTTGGAAATATTAAGGTTAATTAATTTATCATGGCTAATACATTTTAATTATAATAATTATAATATTTGGAATATTAAAATTATAATAATTTGCCTTTAAAATTTAATTGGGCTAAAAGTGTGTATTTGGGCTTAATGGGCTTGGTTTGACCAAGTTTGGTTTTGGACTTTTGGATTGGATCCAATTGGCCCAAAACCAATTCATAAAGTCAAAATACATCACTTAGCCCTTTAAAGAATTTAATTGGGCCTAATGGGCCTAAATTGATTTGTTGGCAATAGGGTGATTCCTATTGGGCCTTGACATTTTGGGTTTGATCCATTATGGCCAAAGCTCATGCCTTAAGAATCAATTAAAAGCCCATCGGATTTAATTAAAATGACATTGGATGTCATTGGGCTTTTGAGACCCTTAAGATTGGATTTGGAATCCAAGTCTTTAAGGCATATAAATAAGTGTAAGTGTTTAATTTGGAATTAAATTTGAATTAATATTGAATACAAATAAACTAGATTTAAAGTTGTAGTTCGATATAATTCAAGAATACGTACTTAAAGTATTTATTCTTAAACGAGTTGAACTCGCGCAAATCAAATCGTTGTTTGAACATTGGATGGTCATTAATTCAAAGATTAATTAATTGGATTAGATTGATTGAATAACATGCTATGTGTGAATACTTGAATGAGTTGTATGAATAATGTATATCGATGGAATTAGAAGGGTGAGGGCAATTTGGAAATTATTGTAATAATTTTAGAATTTATTAATTAGACCTGTGTGTCCAGCCTATTATCTCATTGCTTCTTTGTAATTCTCTTCTCACCAATTCCCCTAAATATGAATGAGGTTTCTTTGATTTATTATGTAATTGGGTAGAAGTTAGAATAGTGCTAGTCGGGGAGAGGAAAGGGAGTGATTTGTTTTAGGAACAATTTGTGTGATATCCATCCGCATATCATTGTTATTTTACTTTCCGCGCCTTATTATGCTTTTAGAATGCATGCTTAAAGGTGTATGATGAGACCTAACAAAGATAATAAATTGGTTGCCAATTTACGCGAAAAACCCTCAAAAACATATTAAGCGATTTCCTTCCATTGAGTGATTCTTACTGAAGATCCAAGATTGGCACTGGTTTGTTGGCCAAGGTCAAGACCTTTGTCCATCGAGGATGTGTTTGAATCATGAAGGCTTTGTTCCATATCGCATGCCTTGGGCAATTTGTGATTTGTTGGCCAAAGTCAAGATCACTTCTTGATCATCAACATGGATTACGAAGCCTTCCAAAGTCAATGGGTCCCGCTTGACTGGAATCATTAAGCTTGTTTGGCCAAAGCCAAGGCTTAGTTAATTCAGAGGAAAAGGTTAGGCAAATGTATTGGATATATTGGCATATATATTATATATATGTTTCGGACTTGGAGGTCCACCTACCAGATCTAGGAATTGGATGAGATCCAATTGATCTTAGAGATCTACCTAGTTAAATATCATACAACTTGTTGTCCAAAGCCAAGGTTGTGTGTTATTTAATGGGATCCTAGCCCACTACGAAACTAGGTTTCCCGAGTACTCAACAGAGGGTTAGAGGCTCGCCGAAAATTAGTGGGAGGCAAGTATTAAATTTGCAATTTCGTTTAGATACTTGCCAATACGTGCTCATTTCAATTTTCGTCCTTATTTATTAATAAATATATTAGTTGGACTAATATTCAATTGTTGTTTTAATTAAACAGTTGGACTGTATTCAAACTACTTCATTTATAGTTGATTATATAATTGGATTATAGTAATCAATCTATTTGAATTTTACCGATCGTTTATAGTTGATTATATAATTGGATTATAGTAATCAATATATATTTGAATTTAACCAATCAAATTATAATTAGTTATATAGTTAAACTATAGTAATCATTACATTAGATTGTACCCGAAATCGTTGATTGGATTATTGGACTATAGAAATCAAGATAACTGAAAGATTAGCGTCAAAGACCATAATCCTAGGTGAAAATGTCTTTAACGGCATAATTTTCTAGAATGGGAAACGAATCTCAGGATAGTCCTGGGAGTTGAGAAGTTACTCTATTTGATAGAGCGACCTTTCGGGCCTAAGCCAGGAGTTGAGCAAATAGTGGAGCATGAGCTTTGGAAGACTCATCCTGATGAAAACTTTAGTGCTAAATCTGTTATGCTTGCCGTAAAGACTCCTTAATTTCTTCATCAAAACTAAGGATTATATCCTTATAATATGATGTTAAAATTAAAGGATCTTCATAGATCTATTCTTAGATCTTAGAAATATTAATTGCAATAGAAAACTCTTGGAGAGTTAATGGATGTGCTCAAGGAGACAGAGCCAGAGTTTGAAAAGGGCAAGGAGCGCAAGGCATATCTTACTTCAACATCCCAGAAGATCAAGGCTTGGCCGAAGACTTCTAGGGATATGAAGAAAAGGGCAATGAAAAATTCATCACAGTCTTCTAGGAAGACAAAGGACATATCTCAAGATGTCTGCCTAAACTTTGGCAAACGGGGTCATTGGAAACATGACTGCCCTATGGACAAGGTAGACATGAAGGAAGTGAAGACGGGCAAGGCTCTGACTTTATGTATGTTTGTCATAAACATGTCCACTGCTGGTTTTAAAATTGGATTTTAGATACTGGAAGTGGTACATAAATATATGTACTGATGTGCGGGATCTGCTGATTAGCAGGATACTGACTTCATGTGAGATTGACCTGCGAATCAGAAACGGGACGAGAGTCGCTGTTTTGGCTGTGGGAACCTAAGTTTTGGAACTGCCCTTTGGGCATGTACTTAAATTAGGAAACTTTTACAATGTACCTAGTTTGACTAGGAACATTATCTCTATATCTAGTTTAACCCGTTGCGGGTATGCCTTTATATTCTAGAACACTAAGTGTTTTGTTTATAAAGATGATATTGAGATAAACACATTAGAAGTGAATATTAGTGCTTATATTTTGAATATAAATGAATCTTAAACATATAATATGACAAATAAATAGCTCAAACTGAATTAATCAGATGAGACTTATCTGTGGCATTTTTGTCTGGGACGCATTAACAAGACTCGTATATCCACACTATGGATTTGATTTTAATTCAAATGATGTCTATGAATCTAGTTTATTAGGCAAAGTGCCTAAAAATACCATTTACTTGGTAAAAGTGCAAATGTCATCAATCTATTAGCCCTCGTTCATAGTGACATATGTGGGCCCATGTCTAGCTAGGCTGGAGGTGGATATGAATATTTCGTAACCTTTACGGATGTGGCTGGAGGTGGATATGAATATTTCGTAACAGTCCGGTAAAGGTATTAAAAAACATTACGGTCGGACCACAGTGTAAAATACTTAAATATATGAGTTTCAAGATTACTTGAAAGTGTGTGGTAATCTTTCATAGTGGACTCCTCCCAGGACACCTCAATTTGACGGTGTGTCCGAACAAGGAGACCGAACTTTGTTGGACATAGCAAGGTTGAGGATGAGTTGCTTTGAGCTACCAATTTCCTTATAAGGATACGCATTAAATAATGCAATGTTATTTTGAATAAGGTTCCATGAAAATCTATTAGACAGACTTCATAATAGATATGAACAGGAATGAAACCAGATTTCACATTCTTTAAGATTTGGAAATACTGGGCATACACTAAATATTTGGATGATACCAAACTAGAATCCAAATCGGATAAGTGCCTATTTGTAATTGGTTATCCTAAGGAAACCAAAGTATAGTACTTATATAACTCACAAGAGAACAATATAATTGTTGCTCTCCATGCGGTTTTCCTAAGAGGAATATCTATATGCAGTGGCAAGTGGGAGGAAAGTAAAACTCGATGAAAATCAGAGTAATACTGTTCCTGGCACCGAATCCTCACGGAACACCAACAGTTCATCAGGAATGAAATTGTACCAATAATCTTCGAATACACAAGAACCGCGTAGGTCGGAGAGAGTCAAAACAAACCTGGGAGGTATGGGTTTCTGATCTCACCTCATGAAGATTCCAAACTTATTGAGGAAGACGAACTGGCTACGTATGAGGAAGTGATACAAGGTATCGACTCCCTCTTATGGCAAAGTGCCATGAAGTCCAAAATAGATTCCATGTATACCAACTAAGTTTGGATACTGGTTCATGTACCAGAAGGTATTGTGCCTATTGGTACTATATGAGTCTTCAAGGACGACATACATGGATGGCAACATACACATATACATAGCTAGGCTTTTACAGAAAGGGTATCGTCAATGACATAGTGTCGACTATGACGAAACTTTTTCACTTGTTGCCATGATTAAATCTATTTGGATAATCCTTGCTAATGTTGCATACTTCATTTATGAAATATGGCATATGATACATCAAAACCACTTTCCTTAAACGGAAACCTTTAGGAGGATGTTTATTAACATCCTGATGGTTTTGTCGTACCAAAACAAGCAAACAAGGTTTGCAGGTTAAATCAATCCATTTATGGATTGAATCAAGCATTGAATTATTGGAACCATCGTTTTGATGTAATCATAATGGTATATGATTTAATTCAAAATGAAGATGATTCTTATGTATATAAGAAGGTTAGTGGGAGCGCACTGACAATGATTGTCCTATATAAAGATGATATATTATTTCTTGGAAATAACATTCCCATAATATAATCGGTGAAAGCTTGGCTTTCATTAAATTCTCCATAGAATACCTGGGAGAAGTTGGCTTCATTCTAGGAATAAAGATCTAGAAAATTGCTGACACTCTCTCAGTGTTAGTACATTTTGAAATGTATGTGACCTGATGTCTCATATGCTTTAAGTATATGTAGACGCTATAAGGCTAATCCATGTGATAGTCACTGGATTGATGTTAAGAATATCCTTAAGTATCTTAAACGAACTAATGATGCTTTCTTAAGTTATGGAGAAGGAGAACTTGAAGTAACTAGGTTCACCGTTGTAAGTTTCCAAACCGACAAAGACGTCTTTAAGTCGCAATAAGGGTACTATATATTTTGAATAACGGAATAGTGAGCTGGAAATCTTCCAAGCGAGATACTGCTGCCGAATAAATAACAAAAGCGGAACATTGCTGCAGCGGAGGCAGCAAAAGGAAGAATTTTGGATCTATTAAAATTCCTAATTGGATTAGGTATAATTCTGTTAGAAGCTGAGCTAGGCTACAGCACAGGCTAAAGAATCACGGTCTCATTAACGATCCAAGTATATACTTCGACTATTTCATATGATTCGTCAGATCATACATCATGGCGATGTGATGATCGAAAAAAAACGTATCAGATGATAACCTTGCAAATCCGCTGACGCAAGCTATTTCTCAGCAAAAGTTTGAGCGACCCGTACGTGGTTCAGGTGTAGGACACTTGAGTGATTGGCTATAGGCCAAGTGGGAGATTGTTGGACAATTATGACTATTTATATCACTATTTATACATAACATGGTTTTGTTGTACAAATAAACTGTGTGACAAAGGAAACTGTTCTTTTATCATTTGTAATTAGATTACTTGAATATAGAAATGATAAACGTCCTTATGATTAGTTCCGGATTATAAGATATGAGACAATATCAATCGATTAAGGTTTAAACATTAAATATCCCTAGTCGTAGTATTATCGAGACTGGACATTGATAATGCGGAATAGACTAGTATTGCACTTGTGCGCATTGTGGGAATATAACGGCATAGTTCTCACATATTTAAGTATTGGATACTTATGTAACTGTGATCGGAGGTTGTGTTTATCGATGGTACGGAAACAGCTTCGCTTCGGATAGACCCCACAGAATCTCATTGGTTGTATGACAACGTGTCTATGGGAATCTGATTCAGGGTAGATGTATTAGGTCTTAACCTGCGACTTGCATCACTAATACTTACTTCAATCATTATGCTTTAGTTTTGCTCATCCGGGACTTTAATAGGTTCTATGTACGCCTCTTCTGGGCTTATTGAGAATCGTAGAGTATTGGATGTGATGTCAAGATGGAAATATTGTTGGTTTCTAATATAGTCCCAAGATCATATTTGAACAATGAAAATGAATGAATACTCAAAGAAGTGAGGCGGAATCACACTTACATTGAATGGATTTTGAAGAAGATGAACACCAAAATCTTTATGTTGAATTCGGCCAAGGTGGTCCTTTGAAGAAGATGAATGAGCTCCAAGATTTTGAAAGGATTCCAAGCTCCAAGGTTGGTTTCCCTATCGCCTTTTATGATCCTTTGATGTGCTAGCACTTGGTAATTTTTGCAACAAAATCACCTTCTCATTTCCTTGTGTATTCGGCCAAGGTGAAGCAAATGGAGAGAGTTCTTTTCTTTGTGAATGGCGTGTGAATTGAGTGAGTGTGGAGTGTGTTTGACTTGATATCTTTTATGTATTTGATTTCAAAAAATCAAATTAAAGGTTTACCAAATATTTGGTAATAATTCAATCAAGCCATTAAAGTCATTCTCACCAAAACCGATCACTCAAAGTGACAAGTGATGTGACATGTGTTCCCCACTTGATTCGAAATTTGAGTGGGCCCGTAAACACTCCCGGGCTCGGGTTCGCTAATTCTGAATTAAAGAATTTTCCGTTGCGACGTAATTAAATCAAATTTAATAAAATAATTATGCCAAGCAAAATTACTATTCACATCGCTTGCGAATTAATTCTAAATTAACTCATTTGCCTGAATTAAAATCTAATTTTTAATTCCACGTCGAAATTTAATTTCGTTTAATATATCGAATATATTATTTTATTGATTAATTCCAAATTAATCGTTCTGTCTCTTCAAATAGTATTTTATCCTAAATAAAATCTCTCAATAATTAATCCAAGATTAATTATGTTTGAATCATACGTCATCGATGAATCTTCGGGAAGTGACCCAAGAGATCCCTGGATATGTTTCCAGTAAATCTGGTTATCGGACTATCTGAACACGTACGTACCTCGTACTATATTTTTACTGATTTATGAGACATGGTTGGCTTCTAGCAAAGCACCGTGCCTACCCAATTCTCCAGAAATATTCTTAATGGAATATACGATCTTTGTCAAGCATAGTATACAGTAGTATTGTGTATAGCGATCCAGTATCGGATGTCACATGCAAGGCCTGGGGCTAGAATAGTGTCTGCCCCATACGAAGCATATATCGGATATCTAGCAAATAGTCTCTTTAATCAGATAATCATGACTTAGTCATATTATCCAGATGGTTGCAACACAATAGAGAACCAGTTCTGTATCCCTGCGTGATCATCATCTCCATATGACTGAAGTGATACATCTGTCTTGACATCACATCCAATACACTACGATTCTCAATAAACCCAGAAGAGGCGTACACATAACCTGTTAAAGTCCTGGACAACCAAAACCAAAGCGTATTGATTGTCACAAGTACTAGCGATGCAAGTCTCAAGTTAAGACCAAATACACCTACCCTGATGCGGATTCCCATAGACACATAGTCATACTACCAAAGGGATTCCGCGGGGTCTATCCAGAGCGAAGCTGTTTCCGTTCCATCGGTAAACACAACCTCCTACCATACTTGCATAAGTATCTTATACTTAAATATATGAGAACTATGTTTTTACGCTTCCATAACACGCACAAGTGCAATACTGGCCTATTCTACATTATCGATGTCCAATCTCGATAATACTACGACTATGGATGTTTTAATGATTAAACCGTTATGAATTGATAATGTCTCATATCTTATCAATTTGGAACTAATCATAAAGACTTTTACTATTTATATATCCAAGAAAATAAATTACAAAATGATAAAAGGTAATTTCCATTGCTACATAGTTAATTTGTATAAAAACCACAATGTCTTTTACAAATAGTGACGCTATGGGTCATAACTGTACAACAATCTCCCATTTGGCCTATAGCCAGTCACTCAAGCATCTAACACTTGAACTATGTACATGTCGCTCAAACTTTTGTTGAGGAATAGATTTCATCAGCGGATCTGCCATGGTATCCTCTGATGCGACCTTCTCGATCTTCATATCACCATGATGTATGATCTCACGTACCAGATGGAAACGTCGAAGAACATGCTTGGATCGTTAATAAGACCGCGGTTCCTTAGCCTGTGTTATAGCCCCTTTATTGTCACAATACAATGGAACGGGCTCAGCTTCTAACGAAACTACTCCTAATCCAATTAGGAATTTTCGGATCCAAACTACCTCTTTTACTACTTCAGCTGCAGCAATATACTCTGCTTCTGTTGTTGAATCGGCAACAGTCTCTTGCTTGGAAGATTTCCAGCTTACTGCTCCGTTATTCAAAAAAAATATGTACCCGGATTGCGACTTGCAGTCGTCTTTTTTGGTTTGGAAACTTGCATCGGTATACCCAGTTACCTCAAGTTCTCCATCTCCATAGATCAAGAAAGAATCCTTAGTTCGTATAAGATACTTAAGGATATTCTTAACCGCCATCCAGTGACCATCACCTGGATCGGCCTGATAGCGACTACACATGCTCAAAGCATAGGAGACATCAATTCGCGTACATATCATGGCATACATGATCGATCCGAGTGCCGAGGCGAACTGTATCTGACTCATGATGTCTTTCTCATCTTGAGTTTTAGGACACATATCCTTAGATAGAGTGACGCCATATGACACTGGCAACAGTCCCCTATTGGAATGATCCATGTTGAATCTCTTCAACACTTTGTCAATATATGTACTCTGGGAGAGTCCAAGCAGCTTTCTAGATCTTTCCCGGTAGATCTTTATTCCTAGAATAAAGGCTGCTTCTCCCAGATCTTTCATGAAGAATTTTAATGAAATCAAAGCTTTCACCGACGTTAGCATGGGAATGTCATTGCCAATAAGCAATACATCATCAATGTAAAGGACTATGAATGTCAGTGCGCTCCCACTAACCTTCTTATATACACAATAATCATCCTCATTTTGAATGAAATCATATTCTTTTATGATCTCATCAAAACATTGGTTCCAACACCGAGATGCTTGCTTCAATCAATAAATGGATCGATTTAACTTACAAACCTTGTTTGCAAGTCTTGATACGACAAAACCGTCAGGCTGTTGCATATAAACATCCTCCAAAAGGTTTCCGTTAAGGAAAACGATTTTGACGTCCATCTGCCATATCTCGTAATCGAAATATGCAGCAATAGCAAGTATTATCCGGATGGATTTAATCATGGCAACGGGTGAGAAAGTTTCATCGTAATCGACACCATGTCGTTGACGATACCCCTTCGCTACAAGCCTAGATTTGTACGTTTGTACGTTGCCATCCATGTCAGTCTTCTTCTTGAAGACCCATTTGCAACCAATAGGCTTTACGCCTTCTGGTGTATCAACCAGTGTCCAAACTTGGTTGGTATACATGGAATCCATTTCGGATTTCATGGCCTCTTGCCATAAAGTGGAATCGATATCTTGTATCGCTTCCTCATACGTAGCTGGTTCGTTATCCTCAATAAGATTAATATCCACATGAGGTGAGATCAGAAACCCATACCTCTCAGGTTGTTTCCTGACTCTCTCCGACCTACGTGGTCCTTGTGTAATCGAAGATTGTGGTACAGTCTCATCCCTAATGGGCTATTCATGTTCCGTTAATGATTCTGTGCCAGGAACAGTATCACTCTGATTTTCATCGAGTTCTACTTTCCTCCCACTTATCACTGTATTTAGGAATTCCTTCTCAAGGAAAACCGCATGTAGAGCAATAAATACTTTGTTCTCTTGAGGGTGATAGACGTAATATCCTTTGGTTTCCCTAGGATATCCTACGAATAGGCATTTATCCAATTTGGATTCAAGTTTGGTACTTTCCAAACGTTTGACGTATGCCCAGCAACCCCAAATATTTAGGAATGAGAAACCCGGTTTTTTTCCTGTCCATATCTCATACGGAGTCTGTTGAACAGACGTTTGACGTAACCTTATTCAAAATAAGTATTGCACTGTTCAATCATATCCCCAAAAGGAAATAGGTAGCTCTGTGCGACTCATCATAGACCTTACCATGTCCAACAAAGTTCGGTTTCTCCGTTCGGAAACACCGTTTAATTGCGGTGCTCCAAGAGGAATCCACTGTGAAAGAATACCATACACTTTCAAGTAATCAAGAAACTCATTGCTTAAGTATTTTCCACCACGTCCGACCGTAATGTCTTAATACTTTTGCGGGTCTGTTTTTCAACTTTGTGTCGAAACTCTTTGAATTTCTCAACGGTTTCCGACTTGTGTCTCATAAGATACACATAACCATAACGCGATGCATCATCCGTAAAGGTTACGAAGTATTCATATCCACCTCTAGCCTGGCTAGACATGGGCCCACATATGTCACTATAAACGAGGGCTAACAGTTCGGTGGCACATACATAATTACCGCTAAAAAGTGATTTAGACATTTTGCCTAATAAACAAGATTCACAGACGTCATATGAATTTGGATCAAATCCGTCCAAGTACCCACTCTTCGAAAGTGTGGATATACTTGTCTTGTTTATATGTCCCAGACGACAATGCCATATATAAATTTCATCTTTGTTACTTACTTTAAGCCTTTTGTTTGTTACATTATATGTTTGAGATTGATTTATATTCAAAATATAAAGACCATTATTTGCATCAGCTGTGCAAATTTCTATATCATTTTTATACATAAAACACTTTGTGTTTCTAAATACAAAAGTATACCCGCATTAGGTTAACATAGATACAAAAATTATATTCCTAGTCAAACTAACTACAGAATAACAGTTTATAAGTTCAAGTACATGCCCTGAGGGCAGTTCCAAAACATAAGTTCCCACGGCCAAAACGGTAACTCGTGTTCCATTTCCAACGTGGAGGTCAATCTCTCCTGAGGCCAGTCTCCTGCTAATCCGCAGATCCTGCACATCAGTACATATGTAAGTACCACAACCAGAATCAAAAATCCAATTTTTAAAACTAGAAGTAGACATGTTATTTCTATAACAAACATACCTGAAGCCGGTGCCTTGCCCGCTTAATCTCGTTCATATGCGCCTTGTACTCGCGGAAGTTACGCTTCCAGTGACCCCGCTTCCCGCACTCAGACACACATCTTGGGATTTATCCTTAGGTTTCCCAAAACCCTTTGATGATTTAGCCTTGCCTTTCTTCTTATGCTTCTTCTTCTTCACACCTCCAATCGCCTTGGGCCAAGCCCTCGGAGTCTGAGATGTCGAAGCGAAGTGCGCCTCGTGATTCCTGCCCTTTTAAAGCTCCTTTTCAGCCTTTTTCAGAATGGACATTAACTCTCCAAGAGTATCATCTTGGTTCAGCATATTATAGTTCATGATGAACCCACTCCAAATGTCAGAGAGAGACTACAAGATCAAATCTATGGAGGTCTCATCCTCGAAGACAATGCCCATCTGAGACAGTTACTCAAAGTCAGCAATCATATGTGACACGTGGTGCTCAACAGATGTACCCTCTAACATACGTAAACGAAAGAGCTTCTTCTGCAACTCATATCTTTTCGATCTAAGATTAGATCAATGAAGATCGTGCAACTTTGCTAACATGTTATAGGGATCCAATCCCTTATTCTATCGACGAAATTTCTGAGTCATGACAGCAAGCATAATGGACTGAGCAGTGCAGTTGTCATCGCTATGAGTCTTCCAAAGCTCACTCTCAACTATTTTCTCAGGTCCGGGCTTAGGCCCAAGAGGTTTGTCTATCGTATTGAGTAACTTCTCGGATCCCAGAATAATTCTAAGATTCATCTCCCAGTCTGAAAAGTTCATGCCATTGAAGACATTATCGCCCATGTTAATGTCTATGACACTGTTCTTTTCAGTTATTTTAATTGCGATAATCTAATTATCCAATTAACAATGTCTGGGTACAGTCTAACTGTTACAAGAAAAAATAAAATTATATTAGTCCAACTAATAAGAATAATTGACGAAATAATTTGAAAGCGCGTAATGTTAAGTATTAAATGAAATTGCAAATTCAATACTAGCCTCCCACTATTTTTCTGCGAGACTCTAACCCTCTGTTGAGTACTCGGGAAACCTAGTTTCCTAGTGGGCTAGAATCCCGTTAAATAACACACAACCTTGACTTTGGCCAACAAGCTGTATGATATTTAACTAGGTAGATCTCTAAGATCAATTGGATCTCATCCAATTCCTAGATCCGGTAGGTGGACCTCCTGTTGGAGTTTCTACGGTCCCGAGGATCGAATAACAAGCAAGAAATACATGTGAATACATACGAGGAAGTTGCGGAATACTTACACCAAGCGGTTGAGCGATGCGGCAACGAAAAAAACATAATTTTCTGCCCTCCAAGGCTCACGATAGTGAGCAGTCCACTGCACCTCCATTTTCAGTTTTGGATCATCTTTCAAGCTCCAAGCTCGTGTGAAATAGTTCCAAGCTCGATGGGGGGTTTCCCTATCACCTTCGCATGACTTCCGGAGTGCTAGCTCTCGATGTTTTTGCCACAAAAACCATCATACTTGCTTCTCTTTTCTTCCTTGACTCTCGGCAGTGGGCTGCCAAAATAAGAAGAAAATTACCCCTCCATGGGCGTGAGAGAGGAGAGGATCTGTGAGAGAGAGAAAGTTGTGTAAATGTTAATTGATTTCCAAAATTAATTAAACATATACCACTTTTTATTCCTTAAATGCTTGCCATCTACCGCCATCAATCCATCAATCAATCAAATCAAGTGACATGTTGTCAATCACTCAAAGTGATAAGACATCACATCACTCAAAGTGACAAGTGATTTGACGCTTGATGCGACTAATGATTTGACACTTGTTTTGACTTGCGAGCCGTACTCGAATTTGAAATACGAATGCGCTTGCAAATAATCCCGGGCTCGGGTTCGTTAATTCTAAGTTAATGAATTTTCCATTGCGACGTAATTAAAGCTAATTAACTAATCATGCCAAACATAATTACTCTTCACGTCGCTAACGAATTAATTCTAAATTAATTTGTTCGCCCGAATTAAAATCTAATTTCAATTCCACGTCGAAATGTAATTTCGTTTAATATAATGAATATATTAATTTATCGATTAATTCCAAATTAATCGTTATCTCTCTTTAAATGATATTTTATCCCAGATAAAATATCTCCGTAATTAATCCCAGATTACTTTTCTCTCTCATCTAATTAAAGTGCGAGTCATACGTCATCTGTGAATCTTCGGGAAGTGACCCATGAGATCCTCAGATATGTTGGCAGTAAATACGGTTATCGAACTGTCCGATCACGTACGTACCAAGTACGATGTTTTACCGATTTACAAGACAAGATTGGCTTCTAGCAAAGCGCCATGCCTACACAATTCTCCAGAAATATCCTTACAGGAATAAATGATCTGTATCAGACGTAGTATACGTTGTATTACGTATTTCGATCCAGTATCAGATGATCACATGCAAGGCCTGGGGCTGGTTCAGTGTCTGCCCCGTACGAAGCATACATCAGATGTTGAGTAACTAGTCTCTTTATAATCGGATAATCATGACCAAGTCATATTATCCCGATGGTTGCAACCATTTGGAGAACCAATTCTGTATCCCCGCGCGATCATCATCTCCATATGACTGGAGTGATACTTCCGTCTTGACATCACACCCAATACACTACGATTCTCAATATACCCAGCAGAGGCGTACACAGAACCTGTTAAAGCCCTCGACGACCACAACCAAAGTATATTGATTGTCGCAAGTATTAGCGGTGCAAGTCTCAGGTTAAGACCAAATACACCTACCCTGATTTCGGACTTCCATAGACACATAGTCATACTACCAATGGAATTCTGAGGGGGTCTATCCAGAGCGAAGCTGTTTTCATACCATCGGTAAAACACAACCTCCTATTACACTTGCATGAGTATCATATACCCAAATATAAGAGAACTATGTCGTTATGCCCTCATAACGCGCACAAGTGTAATACTAGTCTTTTAAGCATTTATTGATGTCCAATCTCGATAATACTCTGACTAGGGATATTTAATGATTTATCCTTCATGAACTGATACTGTCTCATATCATTCTCAATCCAGGAACAAATCATAAGGACCTCCTATCATTTATACATATTGGTGATCTAATAACAAATGATAAGAGGGCAATCTCCTTTGTCACATAGTTAATTTGTACAACAACACCATGATCTGTACAAATAGTGACGCTATGGGTCATAATTATCCAACAATCTCCCACTTGGCCTATAGCCAGTCACTCGAGTGTCTGACACCCGACCTATGTACGGTTGGCTTAAATTGCTGAGAAAGTGCTTTCGTCAGCGGATTCACTTGATCATCATCTGATGCGATTTATACGATCATCACATCACCGCGATGTATGATCCGGACGAATCAGATGAATAGTCGAAGTATATATCTGGATCGTGGATGAGACCATTAATTCTTTAGCTTGTGCTGACGCCTAGCTCAGCTGCTAACAGAACTATATGTAATCTAATTAGATTTGTTATTGACCCAGATGGCTTCTATTGCTGCCTCAGCTACAGCAATAACCCGCATTTGTTGTTTATTCGGTAACAGTATCTTGCATGGAAGATTTCCAGCTCACTGTACCGTTATTCAAACTGTATAGTACCATTTACGACTTATAGTCATTTTTATCGGTTAGGAAACTTACAGCAGTGATCCCAGTCACTTCAAGTTTTCCTTCTCTATAGTTTAAGACAGCATCCTCAGTTCTCTAAGATACTAACGGATGTTCTTAACATCAATCCAGTGACCATCACTAGGATTGCCTTTTTGTGAATCCATATGCTCAAAGCGTATGAGACACCAGATCACGTACATCTTTCAATGTACGAGTTCTCAGAGAGTGTCAACAACTTTAAATATATCCCAGTAGATCTTTATTCCTAGAATAAAGGTTGTTTCTCCCAAGAATTCTACGGAGAATTTTCATGAAATCCAAGCTTTCACCGATTATTTTATGGGAATATCATTTCCAAGAAATGACATGTCATCATTATTTATATAGGACAGCCACTGTCAGTGCGCTCCCACTAACCTCCTTATATATATACACAGAAGAACCATTTTCGTTTTGAATTAAATCATATACCATTATGATTACATCAAAACGATAGTTCCAAAAACCTAATGCTTGTTTCAATCCCTCCATGGATCAAATAACCTGTAAACCTTGTTTGCTGGTTTTGATACGACAAAATCGTCAGGATGTTTTAAACATCCTCCAAAAGGTTTCCGTTTAAGGAAAGTGATTTTCCCGTTCAGCTGCCATATTTCATAAATGAAACATACAGCATCAGCAAGCATTATCCAAATGGATTTACCGTGGCAACAGGTAAAAGGTTTCATCGTAATCAATCACAATGTTGATAACGATACCTTTCCGCTACAAGCCTAGCTTAGTACGTTGGTATGTTGTCTTCCATATATGTCTTCCTTAAAGACTTATATAGTACCAATAGGCACAATGCCTTGTGGTACATCAACTAGTATCCAAACTTGGTTGATTTACATGGAATCCATTTCGGACTCTATGGCACTTTGCCATAAGATGGAGTCGATACCTTGTATCACTTCTTCATACGTAGTCAATTCGTATTCCTCAATAAGATGGACATCTTTATGAGGTGAGATCAGAAACCCATACCCTATGTTATTTTCTAACTCTCTCTGACCTACGCGGTTCTTGTGTATTTGAAGATTACTGGTACAGTTTCATCCTTTAATGAACTGTTTGTGTTCCATTAAAGACTCGGTGCCTTGAACAGTATTACTCTGATTTTCATCGAGTTTTACTATCCTCCCACTTACCACTGCATATCGGTATTCCTCTTAGGAAAATCGCATGGTGAGCAACAATCACATTGTTCTCTTAGTGAGTTCTATAAGCACTATGCTTATGGTTTCCCTAGGATAACCTATAATTGGCACCTATCCAATTTGGGTTCTAGTTTGATATCATCCAAACATATGCCCAGCATACCCAAATAATCAGGAATGAGAAACCCGATTTCTATCCCGTTCATATCTAATATGTAATCTGTCAAACAGATTATTTATGGAACCTTATTCAAAATAAATTCTGCCCTGTTTATGCTTATTCGTTGAAGGAAATGGTAGCTCAGAGCGACTCATGATTAACCTTATCATGTCTAATAAAATTTGGTTTATCCTGTTCGGACACACCGTCAAATTGACGTGTTCCGGGAGGAGTCCTCATTTGAAAGAATACTATACTCTTTCAAGTATACGAGAAACTTATTGCTTCAGTATTTTCCATTACGGTCTTACCGTGACGGTATTAAAACTTTAGTCGATCTGTTTGTCTATTTCGTGTCGAAACTTAAAAGTTTCTGATTCGTGTTTCAAAAGAAACACTTAACCATAACGCGATGCCACACCCGTAAAGGTCACGAAATATTCATATCCACATCTAGCCTAGCTAGACATGGGCCCACTTGCTTCACTATAAACTAGGGCAAACAGATTGGTGGCATTTACACTTTTACCAAGTAAACGGTGTTTTAGGCACTTTGCCCAATAAACTAGATTCGTAGACTTTATTTGATTGGAATCAAAACAGTCCGAGTACCCACTCTTCAAAATTATGGATATATGAGTCTTGTTTAATTGTGTCCCAGACAATAATGCCACTTATAAGTTTCATCTGATCAAATCAGTTTGAGCAATTTGTTTGTCATGTTATATGTACGAGATTTATATATATTCAAAATATAATTCTGTTATTCACATCTAATGTGTTTTATCTCAATATCATCTTTATACAATAAAACACTTTAGTGTTCTAGAATATAAAGGTACACTTGCAATGACTTATACTCGATATAGAGATCATGTTTCTAGTCAAACTAGTTACATTATAACAGTTTCCTAATTTAAGTACACACCCGAAGGGTACTTCCTAAACTTAGGTATTTACGGTTAGAACAGCGACTTTCGTCCCGTTTCCGACTCGCAGATTAATCTCATCTGAAGTCAGTATCCTGCTCATAGCAGATTCTGTACATCAGTACATATATTTATATACCACACTAAATATTTAAAATCCAATTTCAATACTAGTAGTGAACATAATTTAGACAAATATATTTGAAGTCAGAGCCTTGCTCGTCTTCAATTCCTTCATGTCTGCTTTGTCCAAATGGCAGTCACGCTTCCGCGATCCCGGATGCCACAATTTAGGCAGCCATTTTGGGATATGTCATTTATCTTCCAAGAAGATTATAATGATTTTGCCTTTGCCATTTTCAACACTCCAGAAGCTTTTGGTCAAGCCTTGGCCTTCTAGAATATCGAAGTAAGGTGCGTCTTGCGCTACTTGCCTAATTGCAAAGTTTGACTTTATCTCCTTGAGAATAGTCATTAACTCTCCAAGAGTTATTTATTACAATTCAGTACTTCTAAAATCTAAGTATAGATTTATGAAGATCCTTCAATTTCATTATCATACTTTAAGGATCTAATCCTTAGTTCTGAATAAGAAATTAAGGAGTCTACTGCGACAAGCTTAATGGATTAAGCATTTAAGTTATCATCACATAAATCTTCCAAATATCATGCTCTACTATTTGCTCAACTCCAGGCTTATGCCTAATATGTTATTTTATCAAATAAAGTAACTTATTAGATTCAGGACCATCCTGAAATTTTATTCCCAATTTGAAAATTAAACCATTTAAATACATTTTCCCTAGGATTATATTTTAATGTCAATCTTTCAATTTCATCTTGATTCTAATAGTCCGACTATTTAATCAACGATTTAGGTACTATTAAATATAATGATTATTATAGTCCAACTATATTAATCAACTATACTTTAATTTGTTAAATTCAATTATATTGATTACTATAATCCAATTATAAAATCAACTATATATTGAATTAGTTTGAATACAGTCCAACTGTTTTATTAAAACAATGATTTAAATATTAGTCCAACTAATATTTAATTTATTTGACGAATGATATTTGTTTGAGCGCGTATGGCAAGTAACTAAACGAATATTGCAAATTTAATACTTGTCTCCCATTATTTTTCGGTGAGCCTCTAATCCTCTGTTGAGTACTCGGGAAACCGTGTTTCCTAGTGGGCTAGGATCCCTTTAAATATCACACAATCTTGACTTTGGCCAACAAATTATATGATAATTAACTAGGTAGATCTCTAAGATCGATTGGATCCCATCCAATTCCTAGATCCGGTAGGGGGACATCCAATTCCGAAACATATATCTTATATATGCCAATATATTACCTTACATTTTTCCTCTGAATCAACTAAGCCTTGGCTTTGGCACAACAAACTTAGTGATCCCAGTTAAGCGGAACCCATTGACCATAGAAAGCTTCGTACTCAATGTCGATGGACAAGAAGTGGTCTTGACTTTGACCAACAAACCACAACTTGGACAAGATACCAATATGGAACAAAGCTCTCGTGATTCAAACACATCCTCGACGGACAAAGGCCTTGACTTTGGCCAACAAG
>SKCR01013319.1:0-20740 GCA_019454045.1 Zanthoxylum bungeanum | reverse complement strand
ATATGCCATTTTGTCCAATTTTTACTGTTTTGGCCAAATCACCTCTAGAGAGATCTGAAACTTTATTTATCTACAAAATAACACAAAACACATCAAAATATTCACGAAACTCAAGAAACTATACAAAATATTAGGTTAAATGAGTGGGAAATAGTGATATAATTACCACTCATCAGCTTTCCAAAGTCAATGGGTCCCACTTAACTGGAATCATTAATTTGTGTGTGCCGAAGCCAAGGCTTAGTTGATTCAGAGGAAAAAAGTTAGGGAATATATCGGATATATTGGCATATATTAGATATATGTTTTGGACTTTGATGTCCACCTACTAGATCTAGGAATTGGATGAGATCCAATTGATCTTAGAGATCTACCTAGTTAAGTTTCATACAACTTGTTGGCCAAAGTCAAGGTTGTGTGTTATTTAACGGGATCCTAGCCCACTAGGAAACATGGTTTCCCGAGTACTCAACAGAGGGTTAGAGGCTCGCCGAAAAATTGGGAGGTAAGTATTAAATTTTCAATTTCGTTTAGATACTTGCCAATACGCGCTCATTTCATTTTTCATCAATAATTAATAAATATATTAGTTGGACTAATATTTAATGTTGTTTTAAATTAAACAGTTAGACTGTATTCAAACTACTTCAATTATAGTTGATTATATAATTAGATTATAGTAATCATATATTTGAATTTAACCAATCAATTTTAGTTGATTATATAGTTAGACTATAGTAATCATTATATTCGATTGTACCCGAAATCTTTGATTCGATAGTTGGACTATTAGAATCAGGATAACTGAAAGATTAACGTTTAGAACATAATCCTGGGTGAAAATGTCTTTAAACTGCTTTAATTTTCAATTGGGAATAAAACCTCCGGATAGTTCTGGGAACTGAGGAGTTATTCTATAGCATCACTATTTGTACAGAACATTATGTTGTTTTACAAATTAACTATGTGACAAAGGAAATTGCTCTTTTATCATTTGTAATTGGATTACCGGGATATATATAGATGATAAAAGTTCATATTATTAATACCAGATTAATAAGATATGAGACAGTATTAATCCACATAAGGTTTAATCATTAAATATCCCTAGTCGCAGTATTATCGAGACTGGACATCGATAATGCGGAATAGGCTAGTATTACACTTGTGCGTGTTATGGAAGCGTAACAGCATAGTTCTCATATATTTGGGTATTGGATATTCATGCAAGTGTAATAAGAGGTTATGTTTACCGTTGGTACGGAAACAGCTTCGCTCTGGATAGACCCTTCGGAATCTCATTGGTAGTATGACTATGTGTCTATGGGAATCCGAATCAGGGTAGGTGTATTTGGTCTTAACCTGAGACTGGCATCACTAATACTTGCGACAATTCAACCAAATTTCCAAAATGCCCTTTTGTCCAATTTTTACTATTTTGGCCCAAATCACCTCCAGAGAGTCCTGAAACTTTATTTATCTACAAAATAACACAAAACACATCAAAATATTCACAAAAGTCAAGAAACAATACAAAATATTAGGTTAAATGAGTAGAAAGTAATGATATATTACCACTCATCAGCTTTCCAAAGTCAATGGGTCCCGCTTAACTGGAATCATTAAGTTTGTTGTGCCAAAGCCAAGGCTTAGTTGATTCAGAGGAAAAAGGTTAGAGAATATATTGGATATATTGGCATATATTAGATATATGTTTCGGACTTGGATGTCCACCTACTAGATCTAGGAATTGGATGAGATCCAATTGATCTTAAAGATCTACCTAGTTAAGTTTCATACAACTTGTTGGCCAAAGTCAAGGTTCTGTGTTATTTAATGGGATCCTAGCCCACTAGGAAATAAGGTTTCCCGAGTACTCAACAGAGGGTTAGAGGCTCGCCGAAAAATAGTGGAAGGCAAATATTAAATTTGCAATTTCGTTTAGATACTTGCCAATACGCGCTCATTTCATTTTTCGTCAATAATTAATAAATATATTAGTTGGACTAATATTTAATTGTGTTTTAAATTAAACAGTTAGACTGTATTCAAACTACATCAATTATAATTGATTATATAATTAGATTATAGTAATCAATATATTTGAATTTAACCAATCAAATTTTAGTTTATTATATAGTTAGACTACATTAATCATTATATTCGATTGTACCCGAAGTCGTTGATTCGATAGTTGGACTATTGGAATCAGGATAACTGAAATATTACGTTTAGACATAATCCTGGGTGAAAATGTCTTTAAACAGCTCTAATTTTCAGATTAGGATAAAAACCTCATGATAATCCTGGGAACTGAGGAGTTATTCTATAGCATCACTATTTGTACAGAACATTGTGTTGGTTTTACAAATCAACTATGTGATAAAGGAAATTGCTCTTTTATCATTTGTAATTGGATTACCGGGATATATATAGATGATAAAAATTCATATGATTAATACCAGATTAATAAGATATGAGACAGTATTAATCCACGTAAGGTTTAATCATTAAATATCCATAGTCGTAGTATTATCGAGACTGGACATCGATAATGCGGAATAGGCTAGTATTACACTTGTGCGTGTTATGGAAGCGTAACAGCATAGTTCTCATATATTTGGGTATTGGATATTCATGCAAGTGTAATATGAGGTTCTGTTTACCGATGGTACAGAAACAGTTTCGCACTGGATAGACCCCTCGGAATCTCATTGGTAGTATGACTATGTGTCTATGGGAATCCGAATCAGGGTAGGTGTATTTGGTCTTAACCTGAGACTTGCATCGCTAATACTTGCGATAATCAATATACTTTGGTTTGGTGGTCGTCTGGGGCTTTAACAGGTTCTGTGTACGCCTCTTATGGGTATACTGAGAATTATAGTGTATTGGGTGTGATGTCAAGATGGAAGTGTCACTTCAGTCATATGGAAATGATGATCACGTAGGATACAGAACTAATACTCTTAAGTACTACAGTCATCAGGATAATATGACTAGGTCATGATTATCCGATTATAGAGACTAGTTACTAGAGATCCGATATGTGCTTCGTACGGGGCAGACACAATTCCAGCCCTTAGCCTAGCATGTGACATCTGATACTTGATCGCCATACGCAATACTTTATATACTACGCTTGACAAAGATTACGTATTCATTTAAAAAATATTTTTGGAGAATTGGTTAGGGACTGCGCTTTGCTAGAAGCCAACCATGTCTTGTAAATCGGTAAGAATGTGTTACCGGGTACGCAAGTGTTCGGATAGTCCTGTTGGATAATATGACCCATAGCGTCACTATTTGCACAGATCATTGTGTTGTTGTAGCAAATTAACTATGTGACAAGGAAATTGCACTCTCTCATCATTTGTGATTAGATCACCTTAGATATATAAATGAAGAGAGGTCCCTATGATTAGTTCCTGGACTGAGAATGATATGAGACAGTATTGCACTTGTGTGCGTTGTGAGGGCACAACGACATAGTTCTCATATATATAAGTGTTGGATCTTATGCAAGTGCGATAGGGGAGTCATGTTTCACCGATGGTACGGGAAACAGCTTCGCTCTGGATAGACCCCATCGGATCTCATTTGTATTATGAATATGTGTCTATGGAGGCCGAAATCAAGGTAGGTGTGTATAGTCTTAACCTGAGACTTGCATCGCTAATGCTTACGACAATCGATATACTTTAGTTGAGGTCGTCTAGGACTGTAACCGGTTCTGTGTACGCCATGCCGGGTATATTGAGAATCGTAGTGTATTGGATGTGATGTCAAGACAGAAGTATCACTCCAGTCATAGTGGAGATGATGTCACGCAGGATACGGTATTATGCTCTTAAGAGATGCGCATCCAATCGTGATATTATGACCAGGTCATGAATATCCGATTATAGAGACTAGTTACCAGACATCCGATATGTGTTTCGGACGGGGCAGACACTTATCCAGCCCCAGCCCTAGCACGTGACTATCCGATACTGGGCCGATATGCACAATCATTAGTATACTACGCTTGATACAGATCTTAATATTCTTTAATGGATATGTCCGGAGAATTAGGTAAGACTTGGTGCTTTGCTAGGAGTCGACCTTGTCTCGTAAATCGGTAGAACGTAGTACTTGGTACGTACGTGATTCGGATACTCCGACGACCGTATTTACTGCCAGATTATTCGGGGATCTCATGGGTCGCTTCCCGAAATCCACCGATGACGCACAACTCGCACTCTTGAATAATCTGGGATTATAAGATAGAAGAGAGAGAAAATTAATCTAGGATTAATAACGGAGATATTTTATCTAAGATAAAATCGTCTAGAGAGAGATAACGATTAATTTGGAATTAATCGGTAAATTAATATATTCGATATATTAAACGAAATTGGATTTCGACGCGGAATTAAAATTAGATTTGAATTCGGGCAAACGAGTTAATTTAGAATTATTCGTTAGCGACGTAAATAATAATTTCGCCAGGCGCAATTATTTATTTAAATTCGATTGAATTAACGTCGCGACGTAAGCTCGGTATTTCGGAAATATCGAACCCGAACGCGTGAGTGCACGTGGGCCCACTTTCATTTGGAAACGTGTGGGGCCCACATGACACATGTCATTTTATGCATTATTTTATTCTAATGCATTGCATGGTGATAGTGTACAATACACTCAATGTTATTGCATGGAAATTGAGTGTTTGACACTCTAAGCCATTGCATGTGTTGTGTCATAAATTTATTATTAATTTAATAAATATTATGGCATAAATATAAATTGATTTTTGGTAAATCATTTTCAACTTAACACAAAACTTCTTCTCTCTCATTTCTCTCTTCTCTCACGCCCAAAGGGAAGCCAAAAGTGGTTTCTCATGGTGAGAAATCAAGTGCTAGCACACTTACAAGTCTTGCGAAGGTGGTAGGGAGGTTTGACCATGAGGCGGGACTCATCCGAGGAGTTTGGAGCTTCGTTTTGAGACCCGAAACTGCCAAGACAGTGAGCAGGCTGCAGTGGGCTTACAAAGGCAGTGCGTTTTTGGGCATGATTCATCTTCAAATCGACATAACCGATCAATGTAAGTATTGCGCTATCTTCGTTGGTGTATTCACGCATGTTTTCATGTCTTGTTTGATCTTGGGACCTAGATTTTACCAACAATGGCATCAAGAGCTAATGTTGCAAGCATGAAAAATGTAGGGCTTAAAATTTGGGTAAATGTTTGTTGAGCATGATTTGAATAAATTGCTTGTTTGAGTATGCTTATAACATGTTTAATTAATTCATTTTGGTTGGACTAATTTGATAAAAAATGATTTAGAATTATTTTCCCCCCCCAAATTTTTGCATCTTGGCCGAATATGTGACTAATATTGGGTATTTTGATTTTGAGCATGATTGGTTAAATTGATTAATTGAGCATGTTTAAATGATCTTTAATTGAAGATTGATTTGATCAATTTCAACAAATGTGATTGGATCAATTTGTTTTCCCAAATTGGAAGTGTTGGCCGAATGTGTGATATGTTTTGGAAATTTGGAATTTTTCATTTTGATTCATTGGATGGGTTGTAATGTTGATGGATGATGTTAATTTGAAGTCAATTGATTGAATTTTTGAATTGAACATAAAATCCCCAAAAATTATCACCTTGGCCGAATGTGTATGTATTTGGGATTCTTGGAATTTTTTGATTTATGATTCATTTGATGAGTTGAAATCATTTAGGTTGATGTTAATTTGAATAGAATTTGATTGGATTTCGAATTGGACAAAAACCCCAAAATCATTGTGTTGGCCGAAGGTGTAATGCCCTAATGTCTTGGTGTTTTTGATTTTGTGACATTGGATGTGTATAAAATCAAATCGGATGGTGATTTGATGTCGATTGTAGTTCGATTGGATCGAAACCAAATCGGACACAAAATCCCTCCTTGGCCGAGAGCATAAAGCATGTAAATGGGTTTGATTTTTCATTATGTGGGTTTGACATGTAATAATGAATTAAGTATGATTAATTGGACTAATTTAGTGTTTTGGAAATGTGATTTAGTTGATTAATCATATAATGCACTTTTGGTAATTAAATTGTGAAAATTGGATTTTGGATTTAATTAATTGGGCCTAATTTTGGAAATTAGAATTTAAAGTTGTAATTGGGCCTATTGGGCTTGATTTATCAAGTTTGGGTTTAAGCCAAATGGATTGGATCCAATTGGGCCCAAAACTTGACCATAAAGCCCAAATGCCACTTATGAACCTTTAAAGTTCAATTGGGCCTAATGGGCCAAGATTGATTTATGGGCTTATGGGGTAAATCCCGGATTGGACTTTGGTTATCGGTTTGCCCGAGTTGACCAAAAGTCCACGCCTTAAGAAATCAATCAAAAGCCCATTGGACTTTAATTGAATTGACGTTGGACGTTAATCGGTCTTTGAGACGCGTTACGATTAAATTTGGAATTTAAATCGAAAAAGGTTTATTGAATAAAAGTGTAATATTTAATTTGGAATTGAATAATGAATTAGTATTAAATACATGTTAAATTAGATTTAGATGTAGTTTAATTTAATTCATGAATTCGTACTTTAAGTACTTATTCGCAAAAACGAGTTTGACTCGAACAAAATCAAATCGTTGTTTGAACATTGGATGATCACTTAATTATCAGATTAATTAATTTGATTAGATTGATTGATAGCATGCTTATGTGTGCGAATACGTGGTTGTGTTGAATGAATAATGTATATCGGATGGATATTAGACGGGTGGGCAATTTTAGAAATTGTTGTAATAAATTCGATTTATTAAATTGGACCTGCGTGTCCAGCCTTATCACCTCTATTCTCTTTGTATTCTCTTCTCACCTATTCCCCTCTATGTATATGAGGTTTCTTTAGAAGTGTAGTGTAACGGTAGAAGTAATACTAGTGCTAGCTTGAGTGAGAAAGTGAGAGATTTGATCTAGGATCAATGTGTTAAGTATCCATCCGCATATCATTATTATTTATTTTCATACTCGCTTTATTATGTATTTAGAATGCATGTTTAAGGGTGTATGATGATGAGACCTTAACAAAGATAATTAAATTGGTAGCCAATTTGCACGCGAAAAACCCTCGTTAAATATCAAGCGTTTATTTTCCTTCCATTGAGTGATTCTTACTCAAGATCCGAGATTGGCAGGGTTGTTGGCCAAAGTCAAGCCCTTGTCCTTCGAAGATGTGTTTTAATCACGAGGCTTTGTTCCATATCGGTGTCGTGTCCAAGTTGTGGTTTGTTGGCCAAAGTCAAGACCACTTCTTGTCCATTGACATTGATTACGAAGCTTCCATGTCAATGGGTCCGCGCTTGACTGGGATCACTAGTTTGTTGTGCCAAAGCCAAGGCCTAGTTGATTCAGAGGAAAAAGGTTAGGGTATATATTGGATATATAGGCATATATAAGATATATGTTTAGGACTTGGATGTCCACCTACTGGATCTAGGAGTTGGATTAGATCCAATTGATCTTAGAGATCTACCTAGTTAATTATCATACAATTTGTTGGCCAAAGTCAAGATTGTGTGATATTTAACGGGATCCTAGCCCACTAGGAAACACGGTTCCCCGAGTACTCGACAGAGGGTTAGAGGCTCGACGAAAAATAGTGGGAGGCAAGTATTGAATTTGCAACATTCGTTCGAATACTCGCTAAACGCGCTCATCTATATTTTACTCGTCATATTAATCAAAAGTATTAGTTGGACTAATATTTTATGTTGTTTTAAATATATATATAGTTGGACTATATACAAACTCATTCAATATGTAGTTGATTTTATAATTGGATTATAGTAATCAATATAATTGAATTAAAATGATAGTTGATTTTATAATTAGATTATAGTAATCAATATTAAAATTATAGTTGATTAAATAATTGGATTATTGTAATCATTATAATAAATAGTACCTTATTAAATTGATTAAATAGTTGGACTATTGAAATCAAGAAAGAATTGAAAAGTTGAATATTTAAAATATATAATCTTGGATTAAATGCTTTAAATGATTTAATTTTCATATTGGGAATAAATAATAGGTTAATTTATTTGATAAAATAACTTATTATGACTAAGCCCATAATTAAGCAAATAGTAGAGCATAAAATCTTTGGAAGATTTATGTGATGATGACTTTAGTGCTTAATTAATATACTTACAATAAATCTATCTTTAGATTTAAAAGTATTAAAATTGCAATTAATTGACCATTCTAGTGGAGAAAAGTCAAAGTTTGCAATTGGGCATGTAGCACAAGGTGCACATCATTTCGATATTCTACCCAAGGCTTGGCCAAAGGTTTGTGAAATATTGAAAAGGTAATTGACATATCCCAAAGTGACTACCATTTGGATATGGAAGACACGAAGGAATTAAAGATAGGGAGAGGCTCTAACTTTAAAAATATTTGTCAAAGTTATGTTTACTACTAGTATTAAAATTGGATTTTAAATACTTAGTGTGGTACATAATACATATGTATTGACGTTCAGAATCCGCTGTGGGCTGGATACTGGCTTCAAGCCGAGATTTCTCTGCGAATTGGAAACGGGACGAAAGTCGCTGTTTCGACCGTAGATACCTAAGTTTAGGAACTACCCTTTGGTGTGTACTTAAATTAGGAAATGTTATAATGTAACTAGTTTGACTAGAGACATTATCTCTATATCAGTGTTTAATCCGATGCGGATAAACCTTTATATTCTAGAACACTAAGTGTTTCATTATATAAGATGATACTGAGATAAATACATTAGATGTAAATAACATAATTTATATTTTGAATATAAATAAAATCTCAAACATATAAATGACAAATAAATAGCTCAAATTGATTTGATCAATAGAGACTTATTTGTGGCATTGTTGTCTGGGACACAATTAAACGAGACTCGTATATCCACACTTTTGAAGAGTGGGTACTAGGACTGATTTGACTATTCAAATAAGGTCTACGAATCTAGTTTATTAGGTTAAAAACCTAAAATACTATTTACTTGGTAATAGTAAAAGGGCCACCGATCTGTTAGCCCTATTCATGGTGAAGTAAGTGGGCCCATATCTAGCTAGGCTAGATGTGAACATGAATATTCGTGACCTTAACGGATTGTAGCATCACGTTGTGGTTATGTGTCTTTTGAAGAACACAGATCAGAAACTTTTGAGTTTCGACACGAAGAAAACAAACAGATCGGCTATAGTGTTATTCCGCCACGGTAAGACCGTAATGGAAAATACTTAAGCAGTAAGTTTCATATATAAATGAAAGAGTACGGTGTTCTTTCAGTGAGGACTCCTCCCGAGACACGTCAGTTAGACGGTGTGTCCGAACTAAAAACCGAATTTTGTTGGACATGATAAGGTTTATCACGAGTCGCTCTGAGCTACTATTTCCTTCTAAAATATGTATTAACAGTGCAAAACTTATTTAGAATAAGGTTCCATATAAATCTGTTTGACAGATATCATATAGGATATGAACAGGAAAGAAACAGAGTTTCTCATTCCTAATAATTTGGGTATGCCAGGCATAACGTTTGGATGATACCAAACTAAAAGACCCAAATTGGATAAGTGCCAATATAGGTTATCCTAAGGGAAACCATAAGTATAGTACTTATAATCTCCACATGAGAACAATGTGATTGTTGCTCACCATGCGGTTTTTCCTGAGAGGAATACCGATATGCAGTGGTCAGTGGGAGGATAGTGATACTCGATGAAAATCGGAGTAATACTGTTCAAGGCACGAAGTCCTTAATGGAACACAAACAGTTCATCATGATGAATCTGTACCATTAATCTTCAAATACACAAGAACTGAGTAGATCGGATAGAGTCAGAAAACAACCTAGGGTATGGGTTTCTGATCTAACCTCATAGAGATGTAAATCTTATGAAGGTATATCCACCGACTACGTTTTGAGGAAGTGATACGAGGTATCGACTCCCTATTATGGCAAAGTGCCATGAGTCCGAAATGGATTCCATGTATAACAACTATTTTGGATACTAGTTGTTGTACCACAAGGCATTGTGCCTATGGTACATTAAACGTCTTCAAGGAAGACATACATGGAAGGCAACATACCAACGTACAAAGCTGGGCTTTTGACGGAAAAGGTATCGTTATCAACATTGTGTTAATAACGGTTCAACAACTTTTACCTGTTGCCATGGTAAATCCATTTTGAAGATGCTTGTAGATAACTGTATATTTCATTTATGAAATATGTCAGTTACAAATCAAAATCGCTTTCCTGAAAAGGAAACCTTTTGGAGGATGTTTACAACATCCTGACGATTTTGAATAACCGACAAACAAGGTTTGCGGGTTATTCGATCCATGTTTGGATTGAAGCAAGCATAAGGTTCTTGGAACTGTCGTTTTGAAATAATCATAATGGTTTATGATTTGACTCAAAACGAAATAATTCTTGTGTATATAAGGAGGTTAGTGGGAGAGAGCACTGACAGTTAAATTCCCATAAAGCAATTAATGAAAGCTTGGCTTTCATGGATATTCTTTCAATAGAAATTCTCCGTAGAATTCTGGGGAGTAACAACCTTTATTCAAGGAATAAAGATCTACTGGGATAGATTTGGAGTTTGTTAACACTCTCTGGGAAATTGTACATTTAAAATGTACTTGTATTGGTGTCTCATACGCTTTGAGCATATGGAGTCACAATCGGGTCAATCCAAGTGATAGTCACTGGATTGAAGTTAAGAACATCTGTTAGTATCTGAGAGAACTAAAGATGTTGTCTTAAACTATGGAGAAGGAGAACTTGAAGTGACTGGGATCACTACTGCAAGTTTCCAAACAATTAATACTACGGTACTATAAAGTTTGAATAACGGGACAGTGAGCTGGAAATCTTCCAGCAAGATAACTGTTGCCGAATAAACAACAATGCGGATTATTGCTGCAGCTGAGGCAGCAATAGAAGCCATCTGGGTCGAAAATAAATCTAATAAGATTAGATATAGTTCTGTTAGCAGCTGAGCTAGGCGTCAGCACGAGGCTAAGGAATTAAAGGTCTCATCGACGATCCAGATATATACTTCTATATCATCTGATTCGTTCGGATCATACATCGTGGCGATGTGATGATCGTGTAAATCGCGTCAGACGATAATTAAGCAAATCCGCTGACAAAAACCTTTCCTCAGCAATTTGAGCGAACCGTACATAGTTCGGGTGTTAGACACTCGAGTGACTGGCTATGTGCCAAGTGGGAGATTGTTGGATAATATGACCCATAGCGTCACTATTTGCACAGATCATTGTGTTGTTGTAGCAAATTAACTATGTGACAAGGAAATTGCACTCTCATCATTTGTGATTAGATCACCATAGATATATAAATGAAGAGAGGTCCCTATGATTAGTTCCTGGATGAGAATGATATGAGACAGTATCAGTCCCCGAAGGATTAATCATTAAATATCCCTAGCCGTAGTATTATCGAGACTGGACATCGATAATGCGGAATAGGCTAGTATTGCACTTGTGTGCGTTGTGAGGGCACACACGGCATAGTTCTCATATATATAAGTGTTGGATACTTATGCAAGTGCGATAGGAGGTCGTGTTTCACCGATGGTACGGGAAACAGCTTCGCTCTGGATAGACCCCTCGGAATCCCATTGGTATTATGAATATGTGTCTATGGGAGGCCGAAATCAAGGTAGGTGTGTATAGTCTTAACCTGAGACTTGCATCGCTAATGCTTACGACAATCGATATACTTTAGTTGAGGTCGTCTAGGACTGTAACCGGTTCTGTGTACGCCAATGCCGGGTATATTGAGAATCGTAGTGTATTGGATGTGATGTCAAGACGGAAGTATCACTCCAGTCATAGTGGAGATGATGTCACGCAGGATACGGTATTAGTGCTCTTAAGAGATGCGCATCCAATCGTGATATTATGACCAGGTCATGAATATCCGATTATAGAGACTAGTTACCAGACATCCGATATGTGTTTCGGACGGGGCAGACACTTATCCAGCCCCAGCCCTAGCACGTGACTATCCGATACTGGGCCGATATGCACAATACATTAGTATACTACGCTTGATACAGATCTTAATATTCTTAATGGATATGTCCGGAGAATTAGGTAGACTTGGTGCTTTGCTAGGAGTCGACCTTGTCTCGTAAATCGGTAGAACGTAGTACTTGGTACGTACGTGATTCGGATACTCCGACGACCGTATTTACTGCCAGATTATCCGGGGATCTCATGGGTCGCTTCCCGATAATCCACCGATGACGCACAACTCGCACTCTTGAATAATCTGGGATTATAATAGAAGAGAGAGAGAAAATTAATCTAGGATTAATTACGGAGATATTTTATCCGGGATAAAATATCGTCTAGAGAGAGAGAACGATTAATTTGGAATTAATCGGTAATTAATATATTCGATATATTAAACGAAATTAGATTTCGACGCGGAATTAAAATTAGATTTTAATTCGGGCAAACGAGTTAATTTAGAATTAATTCGTTAGCGACGTAAATAATAATTTCGCCAGGCGCAATTATTTATTTAAATTCGATTGAATTAACGTCGCGACGTAAGCTCGGTATTTCGGAATATCGAACCCGAACGCGTGAGTGCACGTGGGCCCACTTTCATTTGGAAACGTGTGGGGCCCACATGACACATGTCATTCTAATGCATTATTTTATTCTAATGATTGCATGTGATAGTGTACATTGCACTCATGTCATTGCATGGAGTTTGAGTGTTTGACACTCTAAGCCATTGCATGTTGTGTCATAATTTATTATTAATTTAATAAATATTATGGCATAAATATAAATTGATTTTTGGTAAATCATTTTAAACTTAAACACAAAACTTCTTCTCTCCATTTCTCTCTTCTCTCACGCCCAAATGAGAAAATCTTCACTGGTTTGGAACCAGAAGGGGCGTGAAAAGGGAAGCCAAGAGTGGTTTCTCATGGTGAGAAATCAAGTGCTAGCACACTTACAGGTCTTGCGAGGTGGTAGGGAGGTTTGACCATGAGGCGGGACTCATCCGATGGAGTTTGGAGCTTCGTTTTGAGACCCGAAACTGCCAAGACAGTGAGCATGGACTGCTGCAGTGGGCTTACAAAGGCAGTGCGTTTTTGGGCATGATTCATCTTCAAATCGACATAACCGATCAATGTAAGTATTCCGCTATCTTCGTTGGTGTATTCACGCATGTTTTCATGTCTTGTATGATCTTGGGACCTTAGATTTAACCAACAGTCCACGACCCGGTTTACACTACAACATATCCAGGGATCTCATGGGGGTTCGCTTCCCCAAAGATTCACCGATGACGTTGACTCGAATATAATTAATCTGGGATTAATTAAAAGAAGAAAACATTTTATATAGGATTAATTACGGGCGATAATTGTATATCTGTGATAAAATTGAATAGAAAGAGAGGAACGATTAATTTCGGAATTATTCGATAAAAATAATTTATTCGATATATTATATGAATTTAGATTTCCAAATGGAATAAAATTGATTTTAATTCGGGCGCGAACGAATTAATTTAAATTAATTCGCGAGCGACTTTAACAGTAATTTTGCTAGGCATAATTATTTAATTAAATTTGATTTAATTAAGTCGCAACAGAAAATTCGTTAATTCGGAATTAACGAACCCGAGACCGGAATGTGTTAGCGGGCCCAATCAGATTTTGAATTCAAGTGGGGCCCATAAGTCACATCACTTGTCATTCTCAACTTTTTGGTGATGGAAGTTAGTAGAGAATTTGATGGTTACTTGTTCAACACACAACTTTGAAAGATTGAATGACATTTACCAATTATTGTATTTGGTATATGACATTCAATGTTTGAAAAACACTTTTCTTCATCATCACTCCTCTCTCTCTCTCTCTCCTTTTTTGGCGTAAGAAGCCATTTTCCTCTCAAAATTTCTTGGCTTGGCCGAGACACACACAAGAGAAGGAAGCAATTTGTTGCAATTTTTTCCTAGTGCTAGCACATATATAATCATACAAATGTGATAGGGAAACATCCCTTGAGTTTGGAAATCAAGAATCAAGCATGGAGCTTAACATACAATCAAAAGAATGACTTGGATTTCTACACAAAAGCTTGGCAAAATTTTATTGTCTTCGCATCCTACTTAGGCGATAAAAGTGAGTACTTTCCGCTATCTTACTTTGTTTATTCACACATCTTTTATGCTTATTAGATCCTAGGTTGTTCTTAGAGAACTCAACAATGGTATCAGAGCCTAAATTAAACATGAATTGAATTAGGGTTTATATACTTTAATTTGGATTTTTTGATTTGAGTATGATTTCTTCAAATGATTATTTGGTTGAGCTTCGATGATGTTAAATTAGATTTGTGCATCTTAGGAATTGGGAAAATGAATTGGATATATTTTCCCCTAATTCCATATGCTTGGCCGAAAAATGTAATGAACCCTAAACTCATTGTGATTTTGATTTTTAGACCATTGGATGTGTTTAAAATGCTTGGATATATTGATTTGTGATTTAATTGGATTGAAATCAGAATTGATGAAAAAATATACATATTTCCGTGAGATATTGGAAGCATGTTGGGATTGATTTTGCTTCAGTTTTTGATGGACATAAGTTGATTAATTAAAGCATGAATAATTACTGTAATTGGTGTTTTGGAAATATTAATTTAACTAATTAATTATGGCTAATACAATTTAATTAAATAATTGTGACATTTGGAATATTGTCATTAAATAAATTAGCCTTTAATTTTGAATTGGGCTAATGTTGTTGTATTTGGGCTTAATGGGCTTGGTTGGGCCAAGTTTGGTTTAGGATAATTGGTTGGATCCAATTGGGCCTAAAACCATTTCCATAAAGTCCAAATATGATAATTGGGTCTTACAAATTTTAATTGGGCCTAATGGGCCTAAATTGATTTTTGGCATAGGGTGATTCCTAATTGGGCCTTGGCATCTTGGGTTTGACCCATAATTGCCAAAGCCCATTGGACTTTAATTGAAAAATATTGGATACTAATTGGGCCTTTGAGACCCATAAAGATTGGATTTAGAATCTACGTCTAAAAGGCACATTAATAAAGCGTAATTATTTAATTTGGAATTAAATAAAGAATTAGTATTGAATACAAATTAAATTGGATTTAAAATTGTAGTTTGATATAATTCAAGAATACGCACTTTGAGTACTTATTCTTAAACGAGTTGGACTCGCGCAAATCAAATCATTGTTTGAACATTGGATGGTCATTAATCAAAGATTAATTAATTGGATTAGATTGATTGATAACACGCTTTGTTTGAATACATGGATGTATTGTATGAATAATGTATATCGGATGGATATTAGATGGGTGAGGGCAATTTTGGAAATTATTGTAATAAATTTAGAATTTATTAAATTGGACCTGCGTGTCCAACCTTTATCTCTCGACTCTTTGTAATTCTCTTCTCACCAATTCCCCTCAATGTAAATGAGGTTTCTTTAGAAGTATTATGTAATTGGGTAAAAGTTAGAATAGTGCTAGCCGGGGAGAGGAAAATGAGTGATTTGTTCTAGGAATAATTTGTGAGATATCCATCCACATATCATTATTAATTTATTATCACGCCTTATTATGCTTTTAGAATGCATGCTTATGGGTGTATGATGAGACCTAATCAAAGATAATAAATTGGTTGCCAATTTACGCAAAAAAAAATCCTCTACAAATATTAAACGATTTCCTTCCATTGAGTGATTCTCTCTCAAGATCCAAGATTGGCATTGGTTTGTTCGCCAAAGTCAAGACATTTGTCCATCGCGGATGTGTTTGAATCATGAAGACTTTGTTCCATATCGTACGCCTTGGGCAAGTTATGATTTATTAGTCAAAGTCAATGTCACTTCTTGTTCATTGGCCTCGATTACGAAGCTTTCCCACTGTCAATGGGTCACGGTTAACTAGAATTATTAAGCTTTTTGAGCCAAAGCCAAGGCTTAGTTGATTTAGAGGAAAATATTAGGCAATATATTGGATATATGTTTCAGACTTGGAGGTCCACCTACTGGATCTATGAATTGGATGAGATCCAATTGATCTTAGAGATCTACCTAGTTACGTTTCATACAACTTGTTGGCCAAAGTCAAGGTTGTGTGTTATTTAACGGGATCCTAGCCCACTAGGAAACTAGGTTTCCCGAGTGCTCCACAGAGGGTTAGAGGCTCGTCGAAAAAAAGTGGGAGGCAAGTATTAAATTTGCAATTTCGTTTAACTAATTGCCAATACGCGCTCATTTCAATTTTTCGTCATTAAAAATTTATATATATTAGTTGGACTAATATTCAATTGTTGTTTTAATTAAACAGTTGGACTATATTCAAACTACTTCATTTATAGTTGATTATATAATTGGATTATAGTAATCAAATATATTTGAATTTAACCAATCAAATAATAGTTGATTATATATTAGACTATAGTAATCATTATATTCGATTATACCTGAAATCGTTGATTTGATAGTTGGTCTATTGGAATCAAGATAACTAAAAGATTAGCGTTTAAAACATAATCCTGGGTGAAAATGTCTTTAAGTGGCTTCAATTTTCAGATTGGGAATAGAACCTCAGGATAGTCCTGGGAACCGAGAAGTTACTTTATTTGATAGAGTGACATCTCGGGCCTGAGCCCGGAGTTGAGCAAATAGTAGAGCATGAGCTTTGTAAGACTCATGGTGATGATAACTTAAGTGCTCAATCCTTTATGCTTCATGCAATGATACTTTAGTTATGTCATCAAAACTAAGGATTAGATCATTATACCATGATGATGAAATTAAAGAACTTCATATATCTAACCTTAGATCTTAGAAGTACGAATTGCAAAAGATGCTCTTTCGCTCGCGTATGTCAGAGGGTACATCTGACGAGCACTATGTGTCGCAGATGATTGCTGTCATCGATCAGCTAGGTTAGCTAGGCACTTTTTGCCAATTTTTCCTGTTTTGCTCCAAATCACCTTCAGAATGACCTGAAACTTTATTTATCTACAAAATAACACAAAACACATCAAAATATTCACAAGACTCAAGAAACTATACAAAATATAGGTAAATGAGTGGAAATAGTGATATAAATACCACTCATCATTAATATTTTGAGATTATTGGAGCTTGGAACCGTAGGTCCATTTGGTCCCCGTGCTAGCTCGATATACTATCGCGGATTTAATATAATTAGAAAGTCCAATTATATACACACATGTATACATATTATTAATATGATTAATAATGTCATTTTGTCACACTTGGAACTTCATATTAAAGTTTAATATATTGTTTTATAATAAATGATTATATGATAATGGATTATTATTAAATATTAAATTATATATGATATAATTTAATGGAGGTCAAATTTGGAATTTCTAAATTTTTTGGTTTTGGAAACCCTTGACATCATTTTGGAAGTTACACCATTTAATTGGGTGTTAACTATTCAATTTTGTAACATATATTTTCTTTATGAAAAGTTAATATTATTGTTACAAAACTAATAAAAAAATAAAGCTTTGGCCGAAATTTGCATGGAGGAAAAGGAATGGATTTTAAATTTTTTTTTGGAAAAATAATACCCTAAGTATAAAAGAAAATTTGGATTTTTCTTTTTGTAAGAAGCCTCTCATTCTAACCCTAGCCTCCATCTTCTTATTCTCCAAATTATCTCAAGTTGTTGAGAAAAAAAACTAGAAGAAGAGGAAAAATAAATTAAAAATATTGTGTGACATTAATCTCTAAAAAGTTTAGGGATTAATTTAGTGGGTCTAGCCTATACTAGTTTCTGTTGGTAATGAGATATAGCTCAGAAGATTTTGTGGTGTCGAACAAATAATCATTTTCATCTTCTTATTGTTTGGTTCTCAGCAGTGAGCATTATTTTGCTCATTGTTAGAACTGAAACACAGCCATTGTCAACGCATTTCAGGGATAGTTTTGGCGGTGCACTGGGCGCGAATCGGTTCCAAAATAGTCCAGTTTATATGTGGCTGTTCGGGGATGTTCAGGGACTGTACCGGGGCTGTTTCGGGGCAGGAATTTTGTCTAAAACAGAAGTGAAATTTTAGTGGTGGTATTGGTTGCATTCAGCCACTCTAAGGGAAGGGCAGAAAAAGTTTTCCAGTCTGATCCATGTGGCTAAGTCATTTCCGCTGTGTCAGGAAAACGTTTCCTATAGTTGGCATCGAGAGCAAGGTTGAAAAGTGTTCTTAACCCTTCTCTTTTTCATTTAAAGTTTCTATTTTTATATATTTATATTAGTTATAAATATTGAGATGCATGTTTAGATGAGTAGGCACAAAATAATATTCATGTGATGAATGGTTATTGTTTTTCATGTGAAAAATGGATTTTGCATTGGTCGTAAATTTTTCCCGCTCTTATTTTGTGTTGGTTTGATTTTGGAATGTAAGGCCATAAAGTCATTGTTTAAAATTGTTGTATTTTTATTTTCCAATGTTAAATTTCAATTGTTGTAATTAGGAGCATCGAAGTCGCAAAAGAAGCCAACACCACCTTGGAGCGTGTTTTGAATACCAAGGGATGACTTGGGAATTTTTGTACTAATTAGATTAGTATAGGGAAAAATAAGAACCCGGTCAATGTAAAATATTTGTTTATGTTATATGTATGTTTTAATTCGAAATGTTTGAATAACATGTCATATAGCTTAGGGTGCCTACTCTTGCATTTCACATGCCATGACATGATTTAGACGTTGGACAATTATGACCCATAACATCACTATTTTTAAAAGACATGGTGTTCTCTGTACAAATTAACTATGTGACAAAGGAAATTGCTGTTTTATCATTTGAAATTGGATTACTTGGATATATAAATGATAAAAGTCCCTATGATTATTACTGGATTAATAAGATATGAGACAATAATAATCCACGAAAGGTTTAATCATTAAATATCCCTAGTCGTAGTATTATCGAGACTGGACATTGATAATGCGGAATATGCTAGTATTACACTTGTGCGTGTTATGGAAGCTTAACGGTATAGTTCTCATATATTTAAGTATTTGATACTTATGCAAGTGTGATAGGAGGTTCTGTTAGCCGTTAGAGCGGGAATAGCTTCGCTCAGGATAGACCTCTCGGAATCTCATTGGTAGTATGACTATGTGTCTATGGGAATCCGAATCAGGGTAGGTGTATGTGGTCTTAACCTGAGACTTGTATCGTTAATACTTGCGACAATCGGTATACTTTGGTTTTGGTCTTCCGGAGCTTTAACAGGTTCTGTGTATGCCTCTTCTAGGTTTAATGAGAATCGTAGTGTATTGGGTGTGATGTCAAGATAGAACTATCACTTCAGTCATATGGAGATGATGATCACGCATGGATACAAAACTAGTACTCATAAATGCTATAACTATCAGAATAATATGACTAGGTCATGATGATCCGATTACAAAGACTATTTGCTAGTGATCCTGTTGGTAATTATCTAGGTCCCAAGATCATCAAACAAGCATGATAAAGTGTGAAATACATATCATAGAAGTTGCGGAATACTTACATTGATCGGTTGTGCGACGAAACGACGAACAAAATCATTTTTCCCTTTGAAATTCGGACTTGGCAGTGAGCAGTCCACTGGTTCAAGTTTTCAAATTTTGCTTCATCATTTGAGCTTCAAATCTTCGTCGTTGATTCCCGGCTCGTGGATAAGTTTCCCTATCACCTTCGCATGTCTCTCGGAGTGCTAGCTCTACTTGATTTTTCCACAAAATCAACACCCATGCCTCCCTAAGCTCACGGTTTTGAAGCAAACCAGTGAGCATTTTCACAGCCCCTTGGGCGTGAATGGTGAGAGAGAATTAGAAGAGAAGAAGTTGTGTGTTGGTTGTTAAAATGTTTTTGTATATCTTATATATGATTTCTAAAATAAATATATGATATACACTTTTCAAAAGTCAAAGTAATATATGTAATAATATATTACCATCAACTTTTAAAAGCCTTTTCCAACCACTATCAACTACATCAAGTCACATCTTTCATTCAATCAAGTGACAAGTTGTCACATCACTCAAAGTGACATTTGATTTGACGCTTGATGTGACGAATGATTTGACGCTTGATGTGACTTGCGTGCCGCACTCGAATTCGAAATACGAATGCGCTCGCAATCACTCTCGGGCTCGGGTTCGCTAATTCCTAATTAGCGAATTTTCCGTTGCGTCGTAATTAAATGATTACGCCTAGCGAATTCACTATTCATGTCGCTAACGAATTAATTCTAAATTAATTCGTTCGCCCGAATTAAAATCCAATTTCAATTCCGCGTCGAAATCCAATTACGATTGATATATCAAATATATCAATTTACCCGATTAATTCTAAATCAATCGTTTTCTCTCTTTAGACGATATTTTATCCCAGATAAAATATCTCCGTAATTAATCCCAGATTAATTTTCTCTCTCATCAAATTAATCCCAGATCAATTATGAGTGCGAGTCATACGTCATCGGTGAATCTTTGGGAAGCGACCCATGAGATCCCCGGATATGTTGGCAGTAAATCGAGTTCGTCGGACTATCCGAACACGTAAGTACCTCGTACCACGTTTACACCGATTCAC
>SKCR01013318.1:0-20976 GCA_019454045.1 Zanthoxylum bungeanum | reverse complement strand
GGGTGGTTTGAAAACTTGTTTTACACACAAGTTGAAAGGTGATTGACTTTGTACCAATTTTTGGTATATCTTTTATTTGATTTTGAAATCAAAATAATAACAAGTCATTCACTTATTTTCACTCTCTCATGCTCTCGGTATTGTGCCATCTTCATCTCCATCTCTTAGTTTTTGGCTTGGCCGAAACTAGCAAGGAACAAAGAAGAAAATTTGGCAATTTTCTAAGGTGCTAGCACACATCAATGAGTCTTACAAAGGTGATAGGGAAACCAACTCTTGAGCATGAAATCTACATTCAAAGCTTGGAGCTTGAAGATCAACAAAATAGAGAGCTTGGCCAAAAGTTGGAGGAGCACAACAAGGGGCTTGGCCGAATACATCAAAGGGAAATTTTTGAACTCTCCGCCAACATCCAACCGATCAAAGTGAGTATTTCTGCTACTTTACTTTGTTGTATTCACACAATTCATTTGCTTAATTTGATCTTGGTTTGACCTAGAAAACCCAACAATGGTATCAGAGCGGTTATTAAGCATGAAATTGAATTAGGGTAAAATTTGGGTAAAATTGATTTGAGCATGGTTTGATAAAATTGATTGATTGAGTATGCTTGAATGATGATAACTTAGAGTTATGCATGATCAATTTGATGAAAATTGAATTGGATTAAATTTTCCCCAATTTTTTTTGGCTTGGCCTAATGTGTGTAGTGCCCTAATGTCATGGTATTTTTTGTTCTTTTGATCATTGGATGAGTTTAAAGACTTGGGATAAATTGATTAATGATTTAATTGGATTGAAATCGAAATTGATTTATAAAACCCTAAATTGCCGTGACATCAAAAGCATGAAATGAGATGATTTTTTGATTCAATAATGTTGAACATGTGTTGATGATGATTAGCATGATTAATTATGTAAATTGATATTTTGGAAATGTTAATTTGACTAATTAATTATGGCTAATGCACTTAAGTTAATTAAATTGTGAAATTTGGAATTTTAGAATTTAATTAGTTGGGCTAAATTTGGAATTGGGCTTAAAATATTGTATTTGGGCTTAATGGGTTTGGTTGGGCCGAGTTTGGTTTAGGTTAATTGGTTGGATCCAATTGGGCCTAAAACCATTTCCATAAAGTCCAAATATAATAAAATGGGCCTTTAAAATTTTAATTGGGCCTAATGGGCCTAAATTGACATTGGATGTTAATTGGGCTTTGAGACCCGTAAAGATTAGATTTAGAATCTAAGTCGCAAAGGCTCATCAATAAAGTGTAATTATTTAATTTAGAATTAAATAAGGAATTAGTATTGAATACAAATTAAATTGGATTTAATATTGTAGTTTGATATAATTCAATAATTCTTGCTTTGAGTACTTATTCTTAAAACGAGTTGTGTGAATACATGGATGTGATGTATGAATAATATATATCGGATGGATATTAAATAGGTGAGGGCAATTTTGGAAATTATTGTAATAAAATTAGAATTTATTAAATTGGACCTGCGTGTCCAGCCTATTACCTTTTGATTCTTTGTATTTCTCTTCTCACATATTCCCCTCAATGTAAATGAGGTTTCTTTAGAAGTGTTATGTAATTGGGTAGAAGTAAGAATTGTGCTAGCGGGAGAGAGGAAAGGGAGAGATTTGTTCTATGAACAAGTTTTTTTTAATATCCATCCGCATATCATTATTAATTTATTTACTGCACCTTATTATGCTTTTAGAATGCATGCTTAAGGGTGTATGATGAGACCTAATCAAAGATAATTAATTGGTTGCCAATTACGCAAAAAACCCTCAACAAATATTAAGCGTTTTTCCTTCATTGAATGATTCATTCTAAAGATCCAAGATTGGCACTGGTTTGTTGGCCAAAGTCAAGACCTTTATCCATCGCGGATGTGTTTGAATCATGAAGGCTTTTATCCATATCGCATGTCTTGTCCAAGTTGTGATTTGTTGGCCAAAGTCAAGATCACTTCTTGTCCATCGACATCGATTAGGAAGCTTTCCAAGGTCAATGGGTCCCGCTTAACTGGAATCATTAAGTTTGTTGTGCCAAAGCCAAGGCTTAATTGATTCAGAGGAAAAAGGTTAGGGAATATATTGGATATATTGGCATATATTAGATATCTGTTTCGGATTGGATGTCCACCTACTGGATCTAGGAATTGGATGAGATCCAATTGATCTTAGAGATCTACCTAGTTAAGTTTCATACAATTTGTTGGCCAAAGTCAAGGTTGTGTGTTATTTAACGGGATCCTAGCCCACTAGGAAACAAGGTTTCCCGAGTACTCAACAGAGGGTTAGAGGCTCTCCGAAAAATAGTGGGAGGCAAGTATTAAATTTGCAATTTCATTTAGATACTTGCCAATACGCGCTCATTTCATTTTTTGTCATTAATTAATAAATATATTAGTTGGACTAATATTTAATCGTTGTTTTAATTAAACAGTTGGACTGTATTCAAACTACTTCAATTTATAGTTGATTATATATTGGATTATAGTAATCAATATATTTGAATTTAACCAATCAAATTATAGTTGATTATATAGTTAGACTATAATAATCATTATATTAAATAGTACCTGAAATCGTTGATTGGATAGTTAGACTATAGCAATCAAGATAACTGAAAGATTAGCGTTTAAAACATAATCCTGGGAGAAAATGTCATTAAACGGCTTTAATTTTCAGATTGGGAATAAAATCCCAGGATAGTCCTGGAAACTGGGAAGTTATTCTATTTGATAGAACAACCTCTTGGGCCTAAGCCCGGAGTTGAGCAAATAGTAGAACATGATCTTTGGAAGATTCATGTGATGATAACTTTAGTGCTCAATCCTTTATGCTTACTGCAATGACTCTTTAATTCTGTCGTCAAAATTAAGGATTAGATCCTTGTACCATGATGATGAAATTAAAGATCTTCATAGATCTATTCTTAGATCTTAGAAGTACAAATTGCATAAGAAGCTCTTAAGCTCGTGTATGTCAGAGGGTACATCTGTCGAGCACTAGGTGTCGCAGATGATTGCTGACATCGATCAGCTAGGTTAGCTGGGCATTACCTACGTGGCCGAGACTACCAAAGATTTGATCTTATAGTCTCTACTCGAAAGCTGGGGCAGGTTCATTGTGAACCAAGAGTAAACTCTTGGAGAGTTGATGGCTATGCTCTAGGAGGCAGAGCCAGAGCTTCTAAAAGGGGCAAAGGCAAAATCATCACAAGTTTTCTAGGAAGACAAAGGACATATCCCAAGATGTCTGCCTAAACTGTGGCAAACAGGGTCGCTGGAAGCGTTACTGCCGTATGGAAAAGGCAGACATGAAGGAAGTGAAGAGGGGCAAGGCTCCGGCTTCAAGTATGTTTGTCATAAACATGTTCACTATAAGTTTCAAAATTGAATTTTGATACTAGAGTGTGGTATAAATATGTACTGATGTGCGGGATCTGCTGATAAGCAGGAGACTGACTTCAGTTGAGATTGATCTGCGAATCAGAAACAGGACGAGAATCGCTGTTTTAACCGTAGAAAACTAAGTTTAGGAACTACCTTTAGGTATGTACTTAAATTAAGGAAACTGTTAAATGTACCTAGTTTGACTAGAAACATTATCTCTATATCTAAGTTTAACCCGTTGCAGGTATACCTTTATATTCTAGAACACAAAAGTGTTTTATTTTATAAAGATGATATTGAGATAAGCACATTAGATGTGAATAACAGTATTTATATTTTGAATATAAATGAATCTCAAACGTATGACATGACAAACAAATAGCTCAAACTGAATTAATCAGATGAGACTTATTTGTGGCATTGTTGTCTGGGACACATTAACCAGACTCGTATATCTACACTTTCAAAGAGTGGGTACTAGGACAGATTTGATTCTATTCAAATGATGTCTACGAATCTTATTTATTGGGCAAAGTGCCTAATACACCTTTTACTTGGTAAAAGTACAAGTGCCATCGATCTGTTAGCCCTCATTCATAGTGACGTAAGTGGGCCCATATCTAGCTAGGCTAGAGGTGGATATGAACACTTCGTAAACTTTACGGATGTAGAGCATCGCGTTATGGTTATGTGTTTCTTGTGACACATAAATCGGACACTTTTGATAAATTCAAAGAGTTTCGACACGAAGTATAAAAATAGATCGGCTAAAGTATTAAACCGTCACGGTTAGACCGTGGTGGAAAATACTTAAGCAATAAGTTTCTCAAAGAGTATAGTATTCTTTCACATTGGACTCCTCCCGGAACACCTCAATTGGACGGTGTGTCCGAACAGAGAAACTGAATTTTGTTGGACATGATAAGGTTAATCATGAGTCGCTCTAAGCTACCATTTTCCTTCTCGGGATACGTATTATACAGTGCAAAACTTATTTTGAATAAGGTTCCATGAAAATCTGTTAGACATACTTCATATTAGATATGAACAGGAAAGAAACAGGGCTTTCTCATTCATGAAGATTTGGGAATGCTAGGCATATGTTTGGATGATACCAAACTAAAACCCAAATCGGATAAGTGTCTAATTTGTAGGTTATCCTAGGGATACCAAAGTATAGTACTAATATAACTCAAAAGAGAACAATGTAATTGTTGCACTCCATGCGGTTTTCCTAAAATGAATACCTATATGCAGTGGTAAGTGGGAGGAAAGTAAAACTCGATGAAAAATCGGAGTAATATTGTTCCAGGCACCGATTCCTTAATGGAACACAAACAGTTCATCGAGGATGAAATTGTACCACAATCTTCGAATACACAAGAACCGAGTAAGTCTGAGAGAGTTAGAAAATAACCTGGGAGGTATGGGTTTCTGATCTCACCTCGTAAAGATGTCAATCTTATTGAGGAACACGAAGCGACTACGTATGAGGAAGTGATACAAGGTATCGACTCCGTATTATGGCAAAGTGCCATGATGTCCGAAATGGATTCCATGTATACCAACCAAGTTTGGACACTAGTTGATGTACCGGAAGCCATTATGCCTATTGGTACTATATGTGTCTTCAAGGAAGACATACATGGATGGCAACATACCAACGTACTAAGCTAGGCTTGTAGCGAAAAGGTATCGTTATCAACATTGTGTTGATTACGAAGAAACCTTTTACTTGTTGCCATGATTAAATCCATTTGGATAATGCTTGCTAATGTTGTATGTTTCATTCATGAAATATGGCAGCTGAACATCAAAACCGTTTTCCTTAAATGGAAACCTTTTGGAGGATGTTTACAACATCCTGATGGTTTTTTCATACCAAAATGAGCAAACAAGGTTTGCAAGTTATTCGATCCATTTATGGATTGAAGCAAGCATTGCGTTCTTGGAACCAGCGTTTTGATTTAATCATAATGGTATAGATTTAATTCAAAACAAAAATATTTCTTGTGTATATAAGGAGGTTAGTGGGAGCACAGTGACAATGATTGTCCTATACAATGATGACATGTCATTTCTTGGAAATGACATTCTCATAATACAATCGGTGAAATCTTGGCTTTCATGAAAATTCTCCGTAGAATACTTGGGAGAGACAACCTTTATTCTAGGAATAAGGATCTACTAGGATAGATCTAAAAGTTGTTGACACTCTCCGAGATCTCGTACATTGAAAGATATGTACGCGACCAGGTGTCTCATATGCTTTGAGCATATGGAGTCACAATCAGGCCAATCCAAGTGAAAGTCACTGAATTGATGTTAAGAACATCCTTAAGTATCTTAGATGAACGAAGGATGCTTTCTTATATATGGAGAAAGAGAATTTGAAGTGACTAGATTCACTGCTGCAAGTTTCCAAGCCGAAAAAATGACTATAAGTCGATATAAGGGTATTATATAGTTTGAATAACGGAATAGTGTACTGGAATCTTCCAAGCAAGATATTGTTGCCGAATAAACAACAAAAAGCAGAATATTGCTGCACCTGAGGCAGCAATAGAAGCACTTTGGATCTATATAATCCTAATTGGATTAGGAGTAGTTCTGTTAGCAGCTGAGCTAGGCTACAACACATGCTAAAGAATTAATGGTCTCATCAACGATCCAAGTATATAATTCAACTATTCATCTGATTCGTTCGGATCATACATCGTGGCGATGTGATGATCGAATAAATCGCATCAGATGATAACATTGCAAATCCGCTGACGAAAGCAGTTTCTCAGCAGAAGTTTGAACGAACCGTACATAGTTCAGGTGTAGGACATTTGAGTGATTGGCTATAGGCCAAGTGGGAGATTATTGGACAATTATGACCCAAAGCATCACTATTTGTATAGAACATGGCGTTGTTGTACAAATTAACTATGTGACAAAACAAATTGCTCTTTTATCATTTGTAATTGGATTACCTGGATATATAAATGATAAAAGTCCATATGATTAGTACCAGATTAATAAGATATAAGACAATATTAATCCACTAAGGTTTAATCATTAAATATCCCTAGTCATAGTATTATCGAGACTGGGCATCGATAATGCGGAATAGACTAGTATTACACTTGTGCGTGTTATGGAAGCGTAACGGCATAGTTCTCATATATTTGGGTATTGGATACTCATGTAAGTGTAATATGAGGTTATATTTACCGATGGTACGGAAACAGCTTCGCTTTGGATAGACCCCTCAGAATTCCATTGGTAGTATGACTATGTGTCTATGGAAGTTCGAATCAGAGTAGGTGTATTTGGTCATAACCTGAGACTTACATCACTAATACTTGCGACAATCAATATACTTTGGTTTTGGTCGTCCAGGGCTTTAACATGTTCTGTGTACGCCTCTTCTGGGTATATTCAGAATCGTAGTGTATTGGGTGTGATGTCAAGATGTAAGTATCACTTTAGTCATATGGAGATGATGGTCACGTAGGATACGGAACTGGTGTTCTTATATGCTGCAGCTATCGGGATAATTTGACTAGTTCATGCTTATCCGATTATAGAGACTAGTTACCAGAGATTCGATATGTGCTTCGTACGGGGCAGACATAATTCCAGCCCCAGGCCTAGCATGTGACATCCGACACTGGATCACAATACTCAATACTACGTATACTACGCCTGATATAGATTACATATTCCTTTAAGAATATTTCTGGAGAATTGGGTAGGCACGTGCTTTGTTAGAAGTCAACCATGTCTTATAAATCGGTAAAAACGTAGTACTAGGTACGTACGTGTTCGGATAGTCCGACGACCGGAATGTGATAGGGAAACCAACTCTTGAGCATGGAATCTACATTCAAAGCTTGGAACTTGAAGATCAACAGAATGGAGAGCTTGGCCGAAAGTTGGAGGAGCATACCAAGGGGCTTGGCCGAATACAACAAAGGGAAATTTTTGAACTCTCCGCCAACATCCAACCGATCAAAGTGAGTATTTCCGCTACTTTAATTTGTTATATTCGCACAATTCATTTGCTTAATTTGATCTTGGTTTGACCTAGAAAACCCAACAAACTATATGAGGGAGTTCAAGCCTCGAAGTAAAGTGTTACTCGAGGAGTTACTTGCTGGTTTGACCAGCACACCATCGTCAACGAAAGTTGACAAATACATAGCACCTTTGACATCTGAGTGTCAGATGCAAGTTAGTCAGAATGATCTACCACCTAGATGCAATGGGATGGTTGTACGACAACATGATCGCTACTTTGGGGTTGGAAAGGCACAAGTTGTCGCATCCAGTGATGGTATAGATGATCCATTGACCTATCGTAGTACAATGGATGATTCTGACAAAGAGGAATGGCTCAAAGCCATTAACTTAGAGATGATTCTATGTACTCCAACTCAGTCTGGGAACTTGTAGACCAACCTGATGGGGGTGAAACCCATAGGTTGCAAGTGGATCTACAAGAGGAAGAGAGGAGCATATGGGAAGGTACAGACCTTCAAGGCTAGGCTAGTGGCCAAGGGTAGTGGCCAAGGGTTATACCCAGAAAGAGAGAGTTGACTATGAGGAAACTTTCTCTCCAGTAGCCATGCTCAAATCCATCTGCACTCTTCTGTCCATTGCCACATATTATGACTATGAAATTTGGCAAACGGACGTCAAGACTGCATTCTTGAATGGAAATCTTGATGAGAGTATCTATATGGTACAACAGAAGATTTCATAGCCCAAGGTCAAGAGCAAAAGGTTTGCAGGCTGCAAAGGTCAATTTATAGACTTAAGCAGGAATCTCGATCTTGGAATATAAGATTTGATACCACGATGAAGTCTTATGATTTTGAGCAGAATGTTGATGAGCCTTGTGTATACAAGCGTGTCATTGACGGGAATTTGGTTATTCTTATTTTATACATCAATGATATTTTACTCATTGGGAATGATGTAAAGATATTATCGGACGTGAAAACCTGGCTAGCTAACCAATTCCAAATGAAAGATTTGGGAGAGGCCAGTTATGTTCTTGGGATTTAGATACTTCGGGATCGCAAGAAATTACTGTTAGCTATGTCTCAGGCATCCTATATCGACAATATCCTTGTGCGATTTGGGATACAGAATTCCAAGAAATGCAATATGCCTTATCAGTATGGAATTCATTTGTCAAAGGAACAGTCCCCTAAGACACCTCAAGATGTTGAGGAAATGAGACATATCCCATATGCCTAAGCAATTGGTAGTCTTATGTATGGTATGTTATACACGAGACCAGACATCTGTTTTGCAGTGGGAGTAGTCAGTAGGTTCAGTCGAACCCAGGATTGGATCTTTGAGTGGCTGTGAAACACATTCTCAAGTATCTTAAAAGAATGAGAGATTATATGCTGTGTATTCCTGTGAGGATATGATCCTATAGGGTTATACAAACTTTGATTTTCAGACAGATGTCGATTCTAGGAAATCAACATCTAGATCAGTGTTTACCTTAGGTGGTCGGGCTATAGTATGGAGAAGTATAAAGCAATCTTGAATTGCTGACTCCACCATGGATACTGAATATGTAGCAGCTTGTGAAGCAGCTAAGGAAGCAGTCTGGCTCCGTAAATTCTTGAGAGATCTGTAAGTTGTTCCAGATATAGATAGACCACTCACACTTTATTGCGATAATAGTGGTACAATGGCAAACTCCAAGGAACCAAGAAGCCACAAGAGGGGAAAGCATATAGAGAGGAAATATCATTTCATCAGGGAGATAGTGCAGATAGGAGACGTTATCGTCACAAAGATTGCATCTGAAGTGAACCTGGCTGATCTGTTTACAAAGACCTTGTTTGCTAAAGTGTTTGAAGGTCACCTAGATGGTCTAGGATTACGTGACATGACCCATTTTCTCTAGTGCAAGTGGGAGATTGTTGGGATGTATGCCCTAGAGCTACGTGTAATGTAAACAGCTTTATGTGTTTTGAAATAAAATGATGCATTATTCATTTATCAAAGTGTTTGTTTAATATTCACATATTATAAATTATCTTGACTACCCTAGATTACTTATGTACCTTTAGATTTAGTGTATGAGTGTCATACACAAGAGGATTTAAGTCTGAAGTTAGTAATCTTAAATAGTCCATAGAGGGAACAAAATGGGTACTTTGTTTATTGTTTATCTATAGCTGCGGTCCATTCTATAATTGTATAGCGACCTTGATCCGGGAGCGTCTATGTAGAGACATGAGAATATAGGCACCTTGTATGATGTGATCATATAGCACTGGAGCCAGATGGAAATGAAATTCTTTTAATATCCGTTAAACAAAGAAAGTCATTTAGATCTACTAGATGGTCATATATGGATTGATCTTAATCCTGATTGTACTACGAACTCCTGCATGGTAGGATATGTCTTTTGATTTATAAAGGTGAGGTTGGTGTAGCAGTCCCGACCAATAGCTACGTACTTTGGGGACATGGTCTGTTGTGTAGCTGGGAATGTTTTACATAGATATGGAGTTCACTACTTCTTGGGAGAAGTAGAGGAGTATCTTTCTTAAGGGTTGATTCGGTACTTGAATGGTCACAGCGCTCAAGTCTTTTTATTACGAATAGAAAGATTAAAATTCATAATCTTTATGAATAAATCTTTCATTAGAGAATCAATGGTACTTAAGGTAAAAATAATTAGAGGGTATAACAGACATTATGACCCGACTTTAATTATGAGATACTCGTGAAGAGTTAATCTATATGTAGTGACAATATCGATGAACACCGACTTGGTTCGGCTTAATATATCATCTACGGCAATGAGAGTGCAACTTTGAGTTTTAGTGGAATAACCCGGAGTTAATAATTCAGAATATTTAATTAAGAGCTTAATTAATATTTTGATATTATTGGAGCTCGGAACCGCAGGTCCATTTGGTCCCCGTGCTAGCTCGATTTACTATAGCGGATTTATTATAATTGGATAGTCCAATTATATACTCACATATGTATAAATATTATTAATATGATTAATAATATTATTTGTCGCACTTGGAAAAATATATTAAAAGTTAATATATTATTTTAATAATTATATGATAATTATTAAATGAATTAAATTAAATTTTATTTGATATAATTTAATAAGACTAAAGTTGTAATGTCCAATTATTGGGTTTTGGAAACCCTTGATTTAATTTTGGAAGTTACAAATCTATAATGGCATTAATATTTTTGTTTTTTGTAAAAATTTTGGCTTTATGGAAATTTAATATTGTTGTTACAAAAATTAATAAAAAATTATGCCATGTCCGATTTTTTGGAGGTGAATAAGGGGAAGGGTTTTGTTTGTTTTGGAAACAAATAACCCTAGGTATAAAAAGAAGTTTGATTTTTCTTTTTGCCTAAGCCTTTCATTCTAACCCTAGCCTCCATCTTCTTCTTCTCCAAATCCTCTAAAGTTTTTGATAAAACCCAAGAAGAAAAAAATAAAATAAAATAAAAATAACAAAAGTTGTTGTGTCACATTCATCTCTAAATAGTTTAGGGATTGATTTTGTGAGTCTTTCCCACCCAACTTTCCGTTGGTAAGGAGATATAGTTCGGAAGACTTTGTGGTGTCAAACAAAATTCATCTTCATCTCTTTCTCTTTGTACTTGGTAGTGAGCATTATTTTTTGCTCATTGCCGCCCAAGAAATGAATCTCGGTCTAGTTTCGTTTTAATCCAGAATTTTTGGAAAATATTTTATGATGTTTTAGGGCTTTGTTGGGGCTGTGTTCAAGTGAAAAATCAAAAAAAACAAAGTCGTTGTCCATACATTTTAAGGGCTATTTCTGTAGTGCGTTGGGCGCGAATCGAGTCCAAAACAGTCCAGTTTTGGTCCGGCTATTCGGGGACTGTTCTGGGGCTGTTTTGGGGCTGGAACTTTGTCTAAAACTGAAGAAAAATTTCATAGGTGGTAGCAATAGCATTCGACATTCAAAGGAGAAGGGTAAAAAAAATTTCAAGTCCGATTCGTGTGCCTAAGACGTTTCCGTTGTGCGAGGAAAGCATTTCCTACAATCTCGACCAATAGCTACGTATTTTTGGGACATGGTCTAATGTGTATCTGTGGACGTTTTACATTGATATGGAATTCACTCGTTCTTGCGAGAAGTATATGAGTATCTTGCTTAAGGGTTGATTCAGTACTTGAACGGTTAGAGCGCTCAAATCTTTCTATTTCAAATAGAAAGATTAATATTCATAATAGTAATGAATAAATCGTTCATTAGAGAATCAGTGATACTTATGGAACAAAATAATTAGAGGGGTATAACGAACATTATGACCCGGATCTAATTATGAGATACTTGTGGATAGACCTAGCCGGCGGTCTGATTCGGTTCCGAACTGGAACCGAACTGGATGGTTCCGAGTTCCACGAGTGTGGAATCGGAACCGAACCGTTCGGTTCCGCTTTCGGTTCCATTCGGTTTTTTTTTTTTTTTTGCTTTACTGAAAATAAAAAAATTGAGATTGATAAATTAATATAATTTAAAATTGTGATTTTAAATTTATATAATAAACTTACAATACATAATTACATTAAATTACAAATATAATTCTTATCTAAAAAATAAAAAAATTTATTAAATTAAAGAGCTTTAACTTAAATTTTTAAAAACTTAAGTTGCCTACTGATGAGCGGAAAATATATCAATATTTACCGCCCCTTTTACTTGATATTTTGTATAGTTTATCGAGTTTTATGAAAGTTTTGATGTGTTTTAGTTTATTTTACAGATAAAATAAAATCGGGTCTCAATAGAATCAATTAGGACGAAATGTGGAATAAATAAGGGCAAAAACTGGACTTTATATTTGAATTTTGGAGGTTGGAAACTTGAAATGGCGTTCTAACGAAGTACATTTTCAAAAATTTCATCTTTGCGCAATATTCGTGTTGTGGTCATAACTTTCTACTCCGATATTGTATTGAGGTGATTCAAGTTCCAGATTAAAGAATACCCAAAGATCTACAACTTTGACGCTAATAATAATTTCGAATTCTGAAGTTGTCATGACCAAAATTGATAAAATATCTGAAAGTGTGTTATGTGTAATTATTAAAGTAATTTTCAAAACAAAAATAAAATAAAATAAAATAAAAAATGAAAATTGTCAAACTTCCACCGAGGATTTGGTGTCATGTTTGGTGCCATGTTTGATGCCATGTTTGGTGTTATGTTTGGTGGAGAAATTGGTGGAAGCCTTTAGATTTGCCTATAAATACCAAGCTAACTATAATAAATTTTTTCATGCTTTCTTAGGAGGAAGTTCTGCATGAAAACCTAAAGGAAAGTGTCTTGTATATTTATTTAAGTTTTCTTGTATTTTCTTTTTATTTAATTAATAAAATTTTGTGTGTTTTCATTTACAGCATGAGCAGGTAATCTCATTCTACTTGGGTGACAAGGTAATACTTTTAATATAATAAATTATATTAATCTCCCTTATTTTAATTAAAATTTGGATTAATTAGTTACCGCCTATATTTCTGATTTAGGTGATAACCTTATTTAACGCCTATATGGTCAGTTTTACATTCCAGATGTAGTTTCCGCCTATATGGTCGGTTTAGGTAATAACTTTGTTATCGCCTATATGATCGGTTGGACTTAATTGAGACAAATGGAATTTCCGCCTTTATGGTCTGGTTAAATATAATTAAGTAATCGGTAAACATTGACAATAAGAGAGATTTCTAATTTTGAAATATTAAAAGTGAATCATTTAACCCCAGTATTTTCTTTCATTATTATAATTTTACTTTTATTTATTTTCAAGTTATTTTTTTATGATGCTTTGTTTAATTAAGTTTTTAGTAATCATGGGTATGTATCGTAGCTAAATACATAATCTAAGGGTGTGATAAATCCAATATCACCGGTTTATAGGTTGGTTATTTTATGCCTTCGGTAATATATTGGTTTTTTTTTTTATTGAGTATTAGTCTTAATGCTTCTTGTTAACTGGCCATTAATAAGATTGATTTGGTAAACTTAAAATGAACTTCGAAAAGAGATTTTAGGTTTAGCCTTAGACTTAATAGCTCACGATCTAACCTTGGGGTAAATGTCTCTTAGGTAGATTTCCTTACGGGATAGGAATATACCTGTTGGGTGGAGGTAGCCATAATTGGAACTTAAACTTAATGAATTCAGAGTTTCTTAATTAACATAAGAATATAGTTAATTGGGTTACTTTGGGTGTTTGCATCTGACCATCGGAAGAGGCTTTTGCATAATTTTGTGTTTCAAGTTAATAAACCGATATATTGCACAAACATGAGATAATCATTCATCTTTAAAAGATATTGGAAGGATTCACAACTCTAGATAGTTTTATAATATTGATTTTTCCTTTAATTTACTTTCACACTCTTTTATTTACTTGTTTTAGTTAAAAATCACCATCCAACCAAAAATCAATCAATTAGATACTCGTAGACATTTAACTTCAATAAATTAATAGCTAAGGTATTAAGTCCTCGTGTGATCGATATTTTTATACTACTTGAGTAATACGTGGTCTTGTGTTACGTGTGTGTTTCCACTGATCAAGTTTTTGGTGCCGTTGCCGGGTACTTATTTATCTTTCACTATTAATTTTGGGGTTAGATACCTTTACGTGTGTCTAATTTGTTTTTATTTATTATTTCCATTTTCTTGTGTTTCAGGTTCTCTGACACTACATGAGAAGAACCAGAAGCTTTGAAATCCGTCCGCTTGACCCAAAGATTGAAAGAACCATCAGACAATTGAGAAATGAAAGGCGAGAAGGCCAATAAGCACTCATCAACATGGAACCTGAACCTTTGGAGGTTGTACCACCAATTCCCATTTGAGACAGAACTATTCCGGTGGTTGACGACTTCATTTCATGCATTGTACTTCCTCCATTACCGGAAAATGCATGTGACATCAAAACATTCATTCAGAAGATGCATCAGTCAGTTTCGTTTGGGGGGAATGCAGCTGAAGATCCAAATGCCCACATCAACAACATCCTGTAAGTTTGCAGCACTTTCAATTACAATCGAGCAGCTGAAGAAGCAATGAGACTGCATGTTTTCCCATATTCCTTGAAAGATAGAGCTAAGGCTTGGCTACATTCACTACCAGCAGGTTCCATCACAACTTGGAACACTCTTGCAACCAAATTTCTTGCAAAGTACTTTCCCCCAGCCAGAACTGCAAAGCTGAGGAATGACATCACATCATTTGAACAATATGATTCAGAATCCCTCTGCGAAGCTTGGGAAAGATACAAGGAGTTGCTCAGAAAATGTCCACACCATGAGATTGCAAAGTGGCTACAAGTCCAAACATTCTATAATGGACTTTCTAAACTAATGAGAACTACAATTGATGTTGCTGTTGTAGGAGGTTAAATGGAAAAATGAGAAGATCAGGCATGTGACCTAATCGAAGAAATGGCCAACAATAATTCTTTGTGGCCAACAGAAAGGAGCATGATTCAACGAATAACAGGAATTCATGAAGTTGGAGCCAACACAGGAATGAATGCCAAGCTGGAGAAGATGTGCAAATGCTTGGAAACACTTAGCACGCAAGTTATAAACATCGTCGATGCCATAAGTTCACCATATGGAGGAGCACCAGAGGCAAACCTACATGATGAGATGGTTAATTATGTCAACAATTTCAAAAAATAGGGGAACAATCCATATTACAACACCTACAACCCAGGGTGGAGGATGTTGGACAGTTATGACCCATAGCGTCACTATTTGTACAGATCATGGTGTTGTTGTACAAATTAACTATGTGACAAAGGAAATTGCTCTCTCATATTTTTGATTAGATCACCAAGATATATAAATGATAGGAGGTCCATATGATTAGTTCCTGGATTGAGATGATATGAGATAGTATCAATCCACGAAGGTTTATTCATTAAATATCCCTAGTCAGAGTATTATCGAGATTGGACATCGATAATGCGTAAAAGACTAGTATTACACATGTGCGCGTTGTGAGGGCATAACGGCATAGTTCTCATATATTTGGGTATATGATACTCTTGCAATTGTAGTAGGAGGTTGTGTTTTACCGATGGTATGGAAAACAGCTTCGCTCTGGATAGACCCGTCGGAATTCCATTGGTAGTATGACTATGTGTCTATGGAAGTCCGAAATCAGGGTAGGTGTATTTGGTCTTAACCTGAGACTTGCACCGCTAATACTTGCGACAATCAATATACTTTGGTTTTAGGTCGTCCAGGGCTTTAACAGGTTCTGTGTACGCCTCTGCTGGGTATATTGAGAATCGTAGTGTGTTGGGTGTGATGTCAAGACCCAAGTATCACTCCAGTCATATTGGAGATGATGGTCACGTTGGATACATAACTTGTTCTCTTATATGCTGTAGCTATCGGGATAAAATGACTAGGTCATGTTTATTCGATTAAAGAGACTAGTTACCAGAGATCTGATATGTGCTTCGTACGGGCAGACACATTTCCAGCCCCAGGCCTTGCACGTGACATCCGATACTAGATCGAGATACACAATACTACGTATACTACGCCTGATATAGATCACATATTCCTGTAATGATATTTTTGGAGAATTGGGTAGGCATGGCGCTTTGCTAGAAGCCAACCTTGTCTTGTAAATCGGTACAAACGTAGTACTGGGCACTTACGTGTTCGGATAGTTCGATGACCGTATTTACTGCCAACATATCCGGGTATCTCATGGGTCACTTCCCAAAGATTCACCAATGACGTATGGCTCGCACTTTATTAATCTGGGATTAATTAAATGAGAGAGAAAATTAATCTGGGATTAATTGCGGAGATATTTTATCTGGGATAAAATATTTATTAAAGAGAGATAACGATTAATTTGGAATTAATCGATAAAATAATATATTCGATATATTATACGAAATTGGATTTCGATGCGGATTTAAAATTAGATTTTAATTCGGGCGAACGAGTTAATTTAGAATTAATTCGTTAGCGACGTGAATAGTGATTTCGCTAGGCATAATCATTTAATTGTGTCGCAACGGAAAATTCGTTAATTTGGAATTAGCGAACCCGAGCCCGAGATTGTTTACGAACGCATTCCCATTTCGAATTCGAGTGCGGCACACAAGTCATATCAAGTGTCAAATCATTAGTCACATCAAGCGTCAAATCACATGTCACTTTGAGTGATGTGACCACTTGTCACTTGATTGATTGATGGTGGTAGATGGATAAGCTTTAATGCTTGTACTTGTTTGACTTTTTGAAAATCAAATATTTGGTATATGTTTAATTGTTTTTGTAAATCAATTAATATATACACATTTTCCATCTCTCTCACTTCTTACACGTTTTTGGAGCCAAAATGCTCCTTCTCTCTCTCACGGCCATAAGCCATTTTCTTCTTCTGTTTTCTTGTTTGACTGAGAACCATGGAGAAGCTATGGAATTTTGTGGAAAACTTCCTAAGTGCTAGCACACCATTTGAGTCTTACGAAGGTGATAGGGAAACCCACTTGTGAGCAAGGAATCACAACACAAAGCTTGGAGCTTGATGGAGGTGATGACCGAAACTTGGAGAAGCCAAAAACCACTCACTACCGAGAGCTTCTTAGAAGGGCATGAAGATTTTTTTTCTTCATCGCATCGCTCAACCACTCGATGTAAGTATTCCGCAACTTCCTTGATGTATTCACATGTTGTTTTTGTTAGACATTATGACCCATAGCGTCACTGTTTTGTAAATGATATTGTATTATTGTACAAAATCAACTATGTGATAATGAAATTGCCTTTTGCCGTTTTGTAAAATTATTTACTTTGATATATTAATGGCAAAAGTCCATATGATTAGTTCCGTATTGAGATGATATGAGACAGTATCAATATAAAAAGGTTTAATCATTAAATATCCCTAGTCGGAGTATTATCGAGATCGGACATCGATAATGCGGAATAGACTAGTATTGCACTTGTGCGAGTTGTGATGGCACAACGACATATTTCTCTTATATTTAAGTATTGGATACTTATGCAAGTGCGATATGAGGTTGTGTTTTACCGATGGTACGGAAAACAGCTTCGCTCTGGATAGACCCCGCGGAATCCCATTGGTAGTTAGTCTGCGTGTCTATGGGAGGCCGCATCAGGGTAGGTGTATATGGTCTTAACCTGAGACTTGCATCGCTAGTACTTGCGACAATCGGTAAACTTTGGTTTTGGTGGTTCGGGGCTTTAACCGGTTCTGTGTACGCCTCTTCTGGGTTTATCGAGAATCGTAGTGTACTGGATGTGATGTCAAGATGGAAGTATCACTTCAGACATATGAAGATGATGATCACGTAGGATACAGAACTAGTACTCTATAAAAGGTTGCAACCGTCGGGACAATATGACCAGGTCAGGATTGTCCGATTTAAACATATATGATGTCCGATATATGTTTCGTACGGGGCAGACACATTTCCAACCCCAGACCTAACATGTGATCGTCTGATACTGGATCGATGTACGCGATACTACGGTATACTACGCTTGATAAAGATCTAATATTCCAATAAGAATATTTCTGGAGAATTGGGTAGGCATGGCGCTTTGCTAGAAGCCAACCTTGTCTTGTAAATCGGTAAAAATGTAATACGAGGTACGTACGTGTTCGGATTATCCAACGACCGTATTTACTGCCAACATATCCGGAGATCTCTTGGGTCGCTTCCTGAAGATTCACCTATGATGTTTGATTCGAACTTTATTAATCTTGGATTAATTACGGAGAAACTTTATCTTGGATAACATGCCTAATTAGGAGAGAGAACGATTAATTTGGAATTAATCGATAAAATAATATATTCGATATATTAAACGAAATTAGATTTCGACGCGGAATTAAAATCGGATTTTAATTCGGGCAAACGAATTAATTTAGAATTAATTCGTTAGCGATGTGAATAGTAATTTCGCTAGGCATAATTATTTAATTTATGTCGCGACGGAAATTCGTTAATTCGGAATTAGCGAAACCGAGCCCGAAGTGTTTGCGGACACATTCGTATTTTGAAACGAGTGGGACCCGCAAATCACATCGCGAAGTCTCATCACTTGACACGACTAGTTGATGGATGTATCTAGTCACCTTTATTGGATGATACATTGTCACTATTCTCAATGTAAGTAGGTGAGGCCATTTAATGGCTTTTTGGGAGGGAAAACTTTTTCACGTTTTTGGAGGGATATTTACCAAATATTTTTTGGTAATTGTTATCTCATCATTCACGTTTTTTGAAAAATAAGAAAGTGAAAAGCAAAGGCATACCAAAAGCCTTCTCTCCCTTTTCTTCTTGCTCACGCCGTGAGCTTCATTTGGGCAAGAAAATTGTTTTTTCATTCTCTCCATTTGCTAGCACAATGAAGGATTAAAGGAGGTGTTAGGGAAACAACCTTGGAGCTTGGAATACTAAAAGACTTAAAGCTTCTTCTTCATTTCTCCTTGGCCGAAAGTTTCCTCCTTGAAGACTCAAGGATTTTCTTCATCATTTTTCGTCACAAGCTTTGTAAGTATGATTCCGCCATGCTTCAAGCTTTGCATCTATAATCGTGTGTTTCATTGGCTTATACTTTCTTTGGGACTAATAATAGAAACCTACAATGGTATCATGGAGCCATGTTTAAGCATGAAATACATTAGGGTTAATTTGGGTTAAATTGATTGAAGCATGTTCTTGTGAAATTTGATGATAAAGTATGCTTATATGTATGTAATATGATATTATACATGATCAATTTTGAGAAAAATGCATTGGATGATTTTTCCCCAAAATTATTGCTTTGGCCGAATATGGAGGTCCTTGCTTTGAAGCATGTTCTTGTGAAATTTGATGATAAAGTATGCTTATATGTATGTAATATGATATTATACATGATCAATTTTGAGAAAAATGCATTGGATGATTTTTCCCCAAAATTGTTGCTTTGGCCGAATATGAATGTTCTTGCACTGGATTGTGATTTTTTGTTTACAAGTTCATTAGATGACTTAAAACATATACGGACTTAGATTAGTGATTCAATCGGATTGAAAAACAAATCGAACCAAAAAATCCCTCTTGGCCGAATGCAATATGGCATGTTAAAGGACTTGATTTTTTGTTCAAATAAATGTTGGACATGTGTTTTGAACAAGTGATGATTAATAAATTAAATTGGTGTTTTTTGAAATATTTGGTTTAATGAATTAATCATGGATTTACACTTTAATTAATTGAATTTTAAAAATTTGGAATATTAAAATTTAATTAATGGGCTTAATTGTATAATTGGGCTTGTATTATTATATTTGGGCATAATGGGCTTGGTTGGGCCAAGTAGATTGGGCCAAAAGGATTGTGGATCCAATTTGGGCTTAAATCACTCCATTAAGTCCAAATATAGTAAAATGGGCTTTAATGTTTAATTGGGCCTTATGGGCTTGAAATTGATTTTATGGCATTTAAGGGTGATTCCTTATTTGGGCTTGGTAATTGGGTTTGACCCACATTGACCAAAGCCCAAGCCTTAATAAATCAATTGAAAGCCCATCGGACTTTAATTAAACAAACATTGGATGTTAGTTGGGCTTGGAGACCCAATTAGATTAGATTTAGAATCTAAGTCTTAAAAGCACATTAAAAGTGTAAACATTTAATTTGGAATTAAATAAATTGAATTAGTATTGAATACGACTTAAATTGGATTTAACGGGTAGTTCGATATAATTCGTGAATTCGTACCTAATAACTTATTCTCAAACGAGTTAGACTCGCGCAAAATCAAACCGTTGTTTGAACATTGGATGATCACTTAAACAAATACTAATTAATTGGATTTGATTGGTTGTTATAGCAAGTCTTGATTGAATATATATGTATGTGATGAATGAATAGTGTATATCGGATGGATATTAGAAGGGAAAGGTAATTTTAGAAATTATTGTAAATTTAGAATTTATAAATTGGACCTGCGTGTCCAGCCTTATCTTTTTATCTCTTTGTATTCTCTTCTCACCTAATTCCCCTCAATGTAATGAGGTTTCTCTTATTGTATTATGTAATTGGGTAGAAGTAGAATAATGCTAGCGGGGAGAGGAAAGGGAGTGATTTGTTCTAGGAACAAGTTGTTTTATATATCCATCCGTATATCACTATTAATTTACTTTACGCACTTTATGATGTTTTAGAAGCATGTTTAAGGGTGTAAGTTGCTTAAGTTGATGATGATGACCTAACAAAGATAATAAATTGGTTGCCAATACGCAAAAATCCCTCAATTTATATTAAGCGATTATCGTTCCATGAATGATTCTTGTTCAAGATCCAAAATTGGCATTGGTTTGTTGGCCAAAGTCAAGACCTTTGTCAATTGAGGATGTACGTGAATCATGAGAGTTTTGTTCCACATCGGTGTCTTGTCCAAGTTGTGATTTGTTGGCCAAGTCAATATCACTTCTTATCCAACGACATTGATTACGAAAAATT
>SKCR01013317.1:0-20984 GCA_019454045.1 Zanthoxylum bungeanum | reverse complement strand
TAATAATTATAAATAATAATATACTTATGACACAAACCATGCAAAGGCTTAGAGTCTAACACTCAATTTCCATGCAATACCCTTGAGTGCTTTGTACACTATCTTAATGCAATACATACAATTAAATAATGCAAATAATGACATGTGTCATGTGGGCCCCACACGTTTCCAAATGAAAGTGGGCCCACGTGCACTCACGCGTTCGGGTCCGATATTTCCGAAATACCGAACTTACGTCGCGCCGTTAATTAAATCGAATTTAAATAAATAATTGCGCCTAGCGAAATTATTATTTACGTCGCTAACGAATTAATTCTAAATTAACTCGTTTGCCCGATTTAAAATCTAATTTTAATTTCGCGTCGAAATCGAATTCCGATTATTATATCGAATATAATAATTTTACGATTAATTCTAAAATAATCGTTCTCTCTCTTTATATAGTACTTTATCCAAGATAAAGTCTCTCCGTAATTAATCCAAGATTAATCGAGTTTGAATCATACGTCATTGGTGAATCTTCGGGAAGAGACCCAAGAGACCTCTAGATATGTTGGCAGTAAATCCGGTTGTCGAACTATTCGAACACGTACGTACCAAGTACTACGTTTTTACCGATTTACAAGACAAGGTTAGCTTCTAGCAAAACGCCATGCCTATCCCATTCTCTAGAAATATTCTTACTGGAATATTAGATCTATAACAGGCGTAGTATACCGTAGTATAGTGTATATCGAACCAGTATCTGATGATCACATGTAAGGCCTGGGGCTGGAGATGTGTCTGCCCCGTACGATACACATATCGGACATCAAGCAACCAGTCTCTTTGAATCGGATAATCCTGACCTAGTCATATTATCCCGATGGTTGCAACCATTATAGAGTACTAGTTCTGTATCCCTCGCGATCATCATCTCCATATGTCTGAAGTGATACTTCCATCTTGATATCACACCCAGTACACTACGATTCTCGATAAACCCAGAAGAGGTATACACAGAACCCGTTAAAGCCCTGGACCACCAAACCTAAATTTTACCGATTGTCGTAAGTACTAGCGATGCAAATCTCAGGTTAAGATCATATGCACCTACCCTGAAGCGGACTCCCATAGACATGCAGACATACTACCAATGGGACTCCGCGGGGTCTATCCAGAGCGAAGCTTTTTTCCGTACCATCGGTAAAACACAACCTCCTACCGCACTTGCATAAGTATCCAATACTTAAATATATGAGAACTATGTCGTTGTGCCCTCACAACATGCACAAATGCGCAGTAGTATAGTCTATTCGCATTATCGATGTCCAATCTCGATAATACTACGACTAGGGATATTTAATGATTAAACCTTTATGGATTGATATTGTCTCATATCATCACAATCTGGAACTAATCATAGGTACTTTTACCATTTATATATCAAAGTAAATAAATTACAAAACGGTAAAAGGAAATTTCATTACTACATAGTTAATTTTGTACAATAATACAATATCATTTACAAAATAGTGACGCTATGGGTCATTACTGTCTAACAGTTCTAGAATATAAAGGTATATCCGCAACGGATTATACTCTGATATAGAGATAATGTTTCTAGTCTAACTAGTTACATTTTAACAGTTTCCTAATTTAAGTACACACCCGAAGGGTAGTTCCTAAACTTAGGGTTCTACGGTTAAAATAGCGACTCTCGTCCCATTTCTAATTCGCATATCAATCTCATCTGAAGTCAGTATCGTGCCAATCAGCAGATTCTGCACATCAGTACATATTTATGTACAATACTTAGTATCAAAATCCTATTTTGAAACTAATAGTGAACATGTTTATGACAAACATAATTGAAGTCGGAGCCTTGTCCCGTCTTCACTTCCTTCATGTCTTTCTTGTCCATACGGAAGTCACGCTTCCAGTGACCCCGTTTGCCACAGTTTAGGCAGACATCTTGGGATATGTCATTTGTCTTCCTAGAAGACTGTGATGATTTTTCCTTGCCCCTTTAGAAGCTCTGACTCTGCTTCCTAGAACACAGACATCAATTCTCCAAGAATTTTCTTTTGGTTCACAATGAATTTGCCCCAGATTTCGAGTAGAGACTATAAGATCAAATCTTTGGTAGTCTCGGCCACGTAGGTAATGCCCAGCTAACCTAGCTGATCGATGTCAGCAATCATCTGTGACACCTAGTGCTCGACAGATGTACCCTCTGACATACACGAGCTAAAGAGCTTCTTATGCAATTTGTACTTCTAAGATCTAAGAATAGATCTATGAAGATCATTTAATTTCAACATCAAGGTACAAGGATCTAATCCTTAATTTTGATGACAGAATTAAAGTGTCATTGCGGTAAGCTCAATGGATTGAGCACTAAAGTTATCATCACATGAATCTTCCAAAGATCATGTTCTACTATTTGCTCAACTCCGGGCTTAGGCCAAGATGTCATTCTATCAAATAGAATAACTTCTCAGTTCCCAGGACAATCCTGAGGTTTTATTCCCAATTTGAAAATTAAAGCCGCTTAAAGACATTTTCACCCAGGTTTATGTTTTAAACACTAATCTTTCATTTATCTTGATTGCTATAGTCCAACTATCCAATCAACGATTTCAGGTACTATTAAATATAATGATTACTATAGTCTAACTATATAATCAACTATAATTTAATTGGTTAAATTCAAATATATTGATTACTATAATCTAATTATATAATCAACTATTATTTGAAATAGTTTGAATACAGTCCAACTGTTTTAATTAAAACAACGATATTAGTCCAACTAACATTTATTCGAGTAATGACGAAAAATTGAAATCAGCGCGTATTGGCAAGTATCTAAATGAAATTACAAATTTAATACTTGCCTCCCCCTATTTTTCGGTGAGCCTCTAGCCCTCTGTTGAGTACTCGGGAAACCTTGTTTCCTAGTGGGCTAGGATCCCGTTAAATAACACACAACCTTGACTTTGGCCAACAAGCTGTATGATATTTAATTAGGTAGATCTCTAAGATCAATTGGATCTCATCCAATTCCTAAATCCAGTAGGTGGACATGCAAGTCCGAAACATATATCTTATATATGCCAATATATCCACTATATTCCCTAACCTTTTTTCCTCTGAATCAATTAAGCCTTGGCTTTGGCACAACAAACTTAATGATTCCACTTAAACCGGACCCATTGACTTTGGAAAGCTTCGTAATCGATGTCGATGGACAAGAAGTGATCTTGACTTTGGCCAAAAAATTACAACTTGGAGAAGACATGCGATATGGAACAAAGCCTTCATGATTCAAACACATCCGCGATGGACAAAGGCCTTGGATTTGGCCAACAAACCAGTGCCAATCTTGGATCTTGAGAATGAATCATTCAATGGAAGGAAAAACACTTAATATATGTTGAGGGTTTTTCGCGTAATTGGCAACCAATTAATTATCTTTGTTAAGGTCTCATCATACACCCTTAAACATGGATTATAAAAACATAATAAGGCGCGTAAATAAATTTAATAATGATATAGGGATGGATATTTAAAACACTTTGTTCCTAGAACAAATCTCTCCATTTCCTCTCTCCCGCTAGCACAAATCTTACTTCTACCCAATTACATAACATTTCTAAAGAAACCTCATTTACATTGAGGGGAATAGGTGAGAAGAGAAATACAAAGAGTCAAGAGGTAATAGGCTGGACACACAGGTCCAATTTAATAAATTCTAAATTTATTACAACAATTTCCAAAATTGCCCTCACCCATCTAATATCCATCCAATATACATTATTCATACATCACATCCATGTATTCACAAAAGCATGTTATCAATCAATCTAATCCAATTAATTAATCTGAAATTAATGATCATCCAATGTTCAAACAACGATTTGATTTGCGCGAGTCAAACTCGTTTTAAGAATAAGTACTCAAAGTACGAATTCTCGAATTATATTAAACTACAACATTAAATATAATTTAATTTGTATTCAATACTAATTCTTTATTTAATTCCAAATTAAATAATTACACTTTATTAATAATCCTTTAAGACTTAGATTCTAAATCTAATCATTATGTGTCGCAAAGCCCAATTAACATCCAATGTCAATTTAATTAAAGTCCAATGGGTTTTCAATTAATTTATAAGGCATGGAATTTGGTCAATATGGGTCAAACCCAAATACCAAAGCCCAATTAAGGAATCACCCTTATTTGCCAAAAATCAATTTAGGCCCATTAGGTCCAATTAAAATATTAAAGGCCCATTTAATTATATTTGGATTTTATGGATATGGTTTTAGGCCCAATTCGATCCAACCAATTAACCTAAACCAAAATTGGCCCAACCAAGCCCATTAAGCCCAAATACAACTTTATAAGCCAATTCCAAATTTAGCCCAATTAATTAAATTACAAAATTCCAAATTTCACAATTAAATTAATCTAAAGTGTATAGCCATAATTAATTAATCAAATTAACATTTCCAAAATACCAATTTACATAATTAATTATGCTAATCATCATCAAGACATGTCCAACATTATTGAATAAAAAAATCATATCATTTCATGCTATACAACTCACGGCAATTTGGGGTTTTATGTCCGATTTCGATTTTAATCCAATTAAATCATAAATCAACATTTCCCAAGTCTTTCAAACTCATCCAATGATTCAAAAAATAAAAATCACCATGACATTAGGGTAAGCTCACATTCGGCCAAGCCAAACATTTGGGGAAAATTTGTTCCAATTCAATTTTCATCAAATTGATCATGCATAACACTATGTTATCATTATTCAAGCATACTCAAACAATCAATTTCATCCAAACATGCTCAAATCAATTTTACCCAATTTTACCCTAATTCATTTTCATGCTTAATCAAGGCTCTGATACCATTGATGGGTTTCTACTATAGTCCCAAGATCATTCAAGCAATGAAAATATGTGAATACAATAAAGAAGTATGGTAGAATCATACTTACATTTAACAGATTTGCGATGTGATGAACACACAAACTTTTCTTCATTCCTTGAAGCTCTCGGCAATGGGCCTCTTTGTGCTCCTTTGTCTTTTCGGTCAACCTCCATGGAAGTCCTCCAAGCTCCAAGCTTTGATTTGAAAATTCCATACTCAAGGGTTTGTTTCCCTTCACCTTTGGATGACTCTTCATGTTCTAGCATTGGAAAAATTTGCCACAAATCTTCCTTATTCTTCCTTGTAACTCTCGGCTTTGAAGAAACAAAAGAGAGAAGAAGATGGCCCTTGGCCGAATGTAGTGAGAGAGAGGGAGAAGAAGATGGGTTGATTTTTGTGTATATGGATTTCTAAAATCTAATACCAAAAATTCAAATCCTAAAAGTACAAGGCATTAAAGCCTTTCAACCACCCCCATCAATCACAAGTGACTAACATCACATCACTCAAATTGACAAGACATCCATCACTTGAAATGACTAATGATGTGACGCTTGATGTGACTTGTGGGCCGCACTTGAATTCGAAATGCGAGTGGGCCCACAAACACTCCCGGGCTCGGGTTCTCTGATTCCGAATTAACGAATTTTCCGTTGCGACGTAATTAAATCAAATTTAATTAAATAATTTTGCCTAGCAAAATTACTATTCACGTCGCTAGCGAATTAATTCTAAATTAACTCGTTCGCCCGAATTAAAATCTAATTTTAATTCTGCGTCGAAATTTAATTTAATTTAATATATCGAATATATTATTTTATCGATTAATTCCAAATTAATCGTTCTCTCTCTTTAAATAATATTTTATCCCAGATAAAATATCTCCGTAATTAATCCTAGATTAATTTTCTCTCTCTTATAATTAATCCCAGATTAATAATGTATGAGTCATACGTCATCGGTGAATCTTCGGGAAACGACCCATGAGATCCCCGAATATGTTGGCAGTAAATCCGGTCGTGGGACTATCCGAACACGTACGTACCTAGTACTACGTTTTTACCGATTTACAAGACATGGTTGGCTTCTAGCAAAGCACCATGCCTACCCAATTCCCCAGAAATATTCTTAAAGGAATATATGATCTATATCAGGCGTATCATACGTAGTATTACGTATTGCGATCCAGTATCGGATGTCACGTGCTAGGCCTGGGGCTGGAATTATGTCTGCCCCATACGAAGCACATATCGGATCTCTGGTAACTAGTCTCTATAATCGGATAAACATGACCTAGTCATAATATCCCGATAGCTGTAGCATATAAGAGCACCAGTTCCGTATCCTACGTGATCATCATCTCCAATATGACTGGAGTGATACTTCCATCTCGACATCACACCCAATACACTACGATTCCCAATATACCCAGAAGAGGCGTACACATAACCGGTTAAAGCCCTGGACGACCAAAACCAAAGTATATTGATTGTCGCAAGTATTAGCGGTGTAAGTCTCAGGTTAAGACCAAATACACCTACCCTGATTCGGACTTCCATAGACACATAGTCATATTACCAATGGAATTCCGAGGGGTCTATCCAGAGCGAAGCTGTTTCCGTACCATCGGTAAACACAACCTCCTATTACACTTGCATGAGTATCCAATACCCAAATATATGAGAACTATGCTGTTATGCTCCCATAACACGCACAAGTGAAATACTAGTCTATTCCGCATTATCGATGTCCAATCTCGATAATACTCCGACTAGGGATGTTTTAATGATTAAACCTTCATGGATTGATACTGTCTCATATCTTATCAATCCGGAACTAATCATATTGACTTTTATCATTTATATATCCTAGTAATCTAATTACAAATGATAAAAGAGCAATTTCCTTTATCACATAGTTAATTTGTACAACAACACCATGTTCTGTACAAATAGTGATGCTATGGGTCATAATTGTCCAACATCAAGCACCCAAGTAGAAGGTTCAGAGTTTTGAGAATATAGTTCAATCATATACAACATACTTGAAGCATTGGGCTTATTGGCCTCTTGGGCTTCCCTAGCTTCCTTGGCTTTCAAGGATCCACAGTCTTTCTTCCAATGACCATTCTTTCCACAAAAGAAACATTTCCCCTTTCCTTTTTCTTCTTCACCTTACAATTGGGCTTTAGGTGATTTGGAGCCTTGGCCTTGCCCTTATTTTTCTTTGGGCCTCGTGGCTTCAGGTCCGTAACCGTAAGCATGACGGAGGTTTTAAGCTCCAGTTTCAATTCATTCTCTGCTTGCTTTATCAGATTGTGCAATTCTACTAAAGTAGCTTCTTTATCAGACAGATGAAACTACATCAATGAAGAATTAGATCGTGACCTATATCATGATCCATGATGAACCCAAGGTTGGCCAATTTTTCAATGTGGCCAATCATCTTAATCACATGTCCACTAACAGATCCTTCCTTATACCTTGTTTGGAATAAGGCACATGACACTTGGAATCTCACGGTATGAACGGAAGTTGCATACAACTCCTTCAAGTGAAAGATGATGGTTTGAGCATCCATATCTTCGTGAGCTTTCTGAAATTTGTCCGACATAGAGCCAAGCATTATGTAAACTGCTTGCTCATCATCATCGACGTGTTTCTTCCAAGCATCAAATGTATCTTGGTCAGCATCTTCTCGGGCTCAGGGGGAAATGGTCATTCAAGAACATAGAAAATCTTTTCTTGTCGTAAGACAATTTTAAGGTTTCTAAACCAGTCATTGTAGTTGTACCCTTTGAGCTTATGCTCATCAAGGATGGAACAAAGTGATACTCTATTTGCCATTTGAATGTTTGTGAAATATTTTAACTCACCTGTTAAGAGAAAATGTTAAGATTAGGAATATGTTTTCATTAATGTTTCATAATAACATGGACTTTTAATATTATGAAGTTTCTCCCACTCAATTGTTTTAAAATTTTAAGCAAATCACATTAACCCCAATATGATGGATTTCTTGTGGGCAAGGATCCCATTATCATCATTTCATAACTCCGGCTAGGGCTGGTCATTATAAAATATGATAATTAGGTTGGTTCCCAACCAATTTATGATATAAATCAAAATTCCTTGATCATTGGGTTGGGAAATCAAACATGCCATAGCTTATGCTAGTCCTTGTGGACACCTAATCTTTGCCACTAAGTTATAAGACCATGCCTAAGGGTCGCTGCATCTTATGACTCAGAAAAGTCAAACCATTATCAATAGTACGATTTAGGGACAAATTGGTATTGGTCAGTCTGGTAAAGCCTAGTCCTGCCAATTCGGTTTAAGCCATTTGGGTCTATACTTTACAATGGGAGGAAAATTTTAGACTTAAATTATTATTGAGGATTTTTAGCAAGTTTAAGTGAATAACTATCAAATGGATTCCTCCATTGAAAATTCCCAGAGGGAGGGTGGAGCGAACTCTCTTAAATACCCTTACATCTTAGGCTCTTATGGCCTTGGTGACAGGAATAAATAATAGATCCTTCAAATTAGTCAAACACTTTAAATATGCTTTAAGGTAAGCTTTGAGTAAATGATTATCTAGATTACTTCACAGCTTTTCCTTTTGGCTATAAAAAGGTAGCGAGTGAAGGAAGACACCAAATCATTATCTAACTCTAGTAATACCTTTGGTTAAATTAACTTTAGTTTGGAAAGTTTTATTAACCCCTTGGTCCCAACCCACTTTTATCTTTTATAATGTCTTTTAATATAAACAAGTGATTTATATTTATTAGCCTTAAAGGTAATAAATCTCTAAGTTCATCACGGAATAATTACTTAGCTAAGGGATAAGCAATACACTCTCTATTTCTTAGAAAGTCTCTAGATGCTTGCACCCTAAAATAATCATGCCAATTCTAATCATACATAGAATCATCAAGCATATAAGTTTTAATATGTTGGAATTATTTTAGGCATTAAATAACTTTGATTAATATTTAATTATGATATTGCATTTTATTTTATTCGAATAAATTTATTATTCACGTTTTTCGCAGACGTTCGAAATTTAAATGCAGTTTCACAATTCAAATCTTAACCAAATCATGCAAAACTTGTGTCTAAAATTAAGTTCAGGGTGTTAGCTTTCCAACGAACTTTTACACACCCAATTTCGAGTTCAAATGAGATAGAACTAATCAAAACAAAAATGGCGCGCTGATACCACTGTTGGGAAGCGGTCGCGAGTGCGCAGCGGAAAATCAAAATTATTATGCCGCTTTCCCTTTGTCCAAGACCCATTTGTTTTGATTATTCTACAAGCCTAGGCATGTTACTATATATTCTAAGCATAAAACTCATAAAACATGCAAATAACATAAACCTAAACATGCTAACTATCATAAGAACTCTAATTAAAATAAAGAAAGAAAAAGACTTACTTGAACCGAAGACTCCTCCAGTCCTCCCTCCAATCTACAAGCTTTTCTCGAACTCAGCAAGCTCTTCCACGTTCCAAAGAGCCACCGAAGTGTGTGGCCTCCAAAGATGCACACACCAAAGCCAAAACTCAATGGCAAGACAACGCCTTCAGTGCACATGATCCTCAAAATCAGTGGCTTACTCTTAAACTTTAGAGTTGCTCACTTATATAAACCCAAGATATGAAATGTTTTGGTGTAGCAAATTTGTAAAGAATGTTTTGGGTTTATATAGTGCTCCAAACACAACAAAATTAATTAAGAATCCGATGTGGGATAAAAGCTAATTTAATCTTAGCCATTGGATCTGAATTTAGTGGTTTATTGAGATTATAAAACCCTAATAAGAGTTTGGGCCGAATTAGAATTCAAAACAAATAATTTTTTTTACAATTCATGTGAATAGTAATTTTTTTTATTCCAATTCCCAAAGTACCCCCATCGTCATTCACCAATCCCTAAGCCACTATGGAACCTCATAAATGATCTGTTCCATAATTAAACACATTCAACCATTTATGAACAATTCCTACAGCAATCATATATGCTGTTATATTTGTATTGTGCACGATTAACCATTGATTTCGACTATGTTGTCTGTGACCTTTTGGGTTCCCCTCAAGTTGGACATGAAATGAATCGTGATAATTTAATCAAACATAAATTATCCTCCGATTAGATGGTCGTTCGATTTCAGTGACCAAGGTTGACATCTAGCAACATGCCAAAGCCCCCAAATGAGAAGGAAAGATATATATACCCATTCTGTATGCGATTTACATATGATACGGTCTCTCGCCTCACTATATCCCCACCTATTGACTTAGGGTACGGAAAGCGTCTACCAATATGGTCAAAGGTATAATGTTAATAGTGTCATGAATCGTGCTAACCCAAGAATCTCACATGATTCTTCCGTTGTGGCCACAGTCTCCAGCACTGATCACACATATCAACCCGCGAACTAGAATACTACTATTATAAGAAAATATTATCCGATAGAGTGGCGATTCTCTGTTGTATCTTTACAAACTTCATGTGTTTCAACAAATGACCCAATCATACCCTTATGACCGGATCTTTTGAACCGGGGAAAGAGAATGTCAAAGTTATTTGATCCACAGATAAAATTATAAAGACCTCAAGTCTAAGGACTAGTCATATAATCGATACATGAAAGTTCTCACAGACACTTGAGATAAAACACTCCATATGAAAACTTTCGGTGGTCAGTTCGATGGACACGAGCAACTCATGCATCCATGTGATATACCAAGCGGACAGGTCTCTACTAGCAGCCTATGAGATCGGCTACCCCACTTAAGGGCGGATCATATCATCATGCTAGTCTCTCCGCTTTATGAACGCCCAGATTATTCACAAAACTATGACTAGGAAGATTTAAGAGTAATGATTCTCATAAGGTGTGGAAGCCATCATATTATTACTCCAATGGCATTATTACAGTGTTTGATGATTCATATAATTTATGTAAGACACGTATAACAAATATTGTCATTTTATTAATTAATGAAAATATTGTAAATACATGTTCATATAGCCCATCCACAAGTTGGGTATAGGGCATATCCCTAACAGTTACTCCCAGTTTTTGCCATAACCATCGATCATGTGTGCAACTGGCCAACCGCGCTGGAAGTGTTTTTTTCATTCTTCATGATTCTATTCCCAGTCTTTGAATCATTTTGGGTTAAGCCTTTCTGGACTGAATTATTCTTCGTCCCCCCAAGAACGATGCCATGCCTTTTCGTCCTTAGATTCTTTTGACCTTTTCGTCCTTGGGAGAAATTTATTTTCTATTAATAGAATTGAATTGAAAACTAAAGAATATTTTGTTGGGATTTACTTCCTAGAGCTTCATGTATTGTAAATGGAATTGATTATTGTAATAATAATAAATATATTATTCATTTTATCAAAGTTGTTTGATTTATATCACATATTTTCCAATTGTCTTGTTTACCTTGATTACTCTTTGACCTTTAGACTTAGTGTATGTTTGATGCACGAGATGATTTAAGTCTGGAGTTAGTAATCTAAATAGTCCATAGAGAGAAAACAAAGAGGGTAATTTGTTTGTGGTTTATCTATAGCTGCGGTCCATTCTATACTTGTATGAAAACCTTGATCCAGGAATGTTCATGTAGTGCCATGGGAATGAAGGCACCTTTTATGATGAGATCATATAGGACTGGACTCAGATAAATATGAATTTTTTATCTAATAAATGGTTATATATGGATTCGATCATAATCGTGAGTTTACTACGAACTCCTGCATGACAGGCTATGTCATTTGATTTACTATGGTGAGTATAATGTTGCATTCCCAGCCAATAACTACGTATTTTGGGGATATGGTTTGGTGTGTAGCTGGGAACGTTTTATATAAATATGGAATTCACTCATTCTTACGAGAAACAGATGAATATCTCTTTTAAGAGTTGATTCGAGACTTGAACAATTTGAGTGCTCAACTTTTCTATTGCGAATAGAAAGTTTTATACTCATTATTGTTATGAATTAATTGTTCATTATAGAATCAATGGTGCTTAAGAGATAAAATATTTAGAGTGGTTTAACGAACTTATGACCCGGCTCTATTTATGAGATGTTCGTGAATGGCTATATCCATATGTAATGACTATATCGATGGACACCGAAGATGTTCGATTTTATTTTATCCATCTACGGTAATGGGAGTTCAACTTCAAGTTTTTAGTGGAATAACGTGGAGTTAATAATTCGTAATATTTGATTAAAATATTTAATTAATATTTCAGAATTATTGGAGCTCGAAACCGTAGGTCCATTTGGTCCCCGTGCTAGCTCGATTAATTGTAGCAAACCTAAAATAATTAGATTGTCTAATTATATTCTCACATTATATTTATTTATATATTATTAATGAGATTAATAATATTTATCGTCACAAATGAAAACTATGTTAAAATTAGTTTAACTTAATGTTTTCTAGAATTCTTTGATTATGAGATAATCAAGTTAGTAATATTAATGAGATAATTACTACAACATAATTGAAGGTCAAATAAATCAGTATTAAGATATTGATTTTTATTTACCATTGGAGACAAAGCCATATGACTTACCATGTCATCAAAGCAATTATGTATATTAGGTGGCTTGGATACACCTATTAATTTTGTCATTAGCTAATGCATTTTATGCTTTGGTATGGCCTCCATAGTTATGTGTTTTCCATTGAAAGAAAGTATTGAATGCTTAATGACAAAGCCATTGTCTTTAGCTTAACATTTCTTATGCTTTGGAATGACATTCACATTTTTGTGTTGACCATTGCAAGAAAGAATTAGATGCTTAATGACAAGGTTAGTTGGCTTGTATATGATAATATAAACTCTACTATTTCTCTCACTTCTACGGTTAACATTTTGCATTCATTCACACAAGTGTTATGAGAAAGAATTTGGGAGTAAATAGAGAGAGTTCAAACATTCACAAGTGTTGTGAGAGTGTTTGAAATTATAAAAAGCCAAACACCATTATCACATCTTAATTCTCTAAATTGTTTAGAGGTTTGATCTTTGTGAGTGAAGCCCACACTTTAGTTTGTTGGTTTTGAGTCATAGTTCGGAGGATCGACTGGTTGATCCAAGCTTTGGACACCAAAGGATTAATTTCGGCTACTACAACAATGAGAGAAGGCAAAGAAAATTTTAAAGATCCATACCGGAGCCGGTGCAACCACAAGTAACTTTCGTCGCTCTAAGGAAAGGGGTTTCCAACAATTAGCATCAATAGCTTAAGGTTTAAAAGTGTTTATAACCCTTCTCCTTTAAAGTTTCAAGTTTTAATAATTTATATGCTATATAGATTATTAGAAGCATGTTGTGATGAGTAGGCACAATTAGATTCATGAGATGAATGGTTTTTAGTGTTCATGTGATGAATGTATGCGTCGATCGTTAATTTTTCCGGCTCCTATTTTTAGTATTGGGAATGTAAGACCATAAGGTCATATTCTTCCAAGTATTGTAAGTTCATTCCTTTATAATAAGTTCATTATGTAACCCTATTTGTAACTTGGAGGAGCCGATGCCGCGAATGACTTTTGACGGATAAATTCCGTGAAGAACTTAACAACACTCCATAGAACAAGATTTGAAGACCAATGGATACCTTGGATTTATTGTATTAATTAGATTAGTATAAAAAAATTAAGAGCCCAGTTAATGAAATTTATTGGTGTATGTAAAACTATGTTCTGTAGAAAAAAACGGGGACTAAAACGGAGTTCGGAAGCTCCAGAATTGAGTAAATGAAGTTCTAGTGTTCAGACAGGCGTTCGAATGCAACACGAACGAAACTCCACTGCCTGAAAATGTTCGAACTCTAGTCAAACGCCACACAAATGTTTTCAGCCCAGACCTGGGAATATATATATATTTATATATATGTGTTTTAAATTTTTTATTAACATATCATATAGCCTAGGTTGCCTACTCTTGCATTTTCACATGCCATAACATGTAGATATGCATGATATTCTAGTCATAAAATATGATTTTATGTAATTTAAAAGTTAAATAAGAATATGATATGCATGCAAACGGATTAATAAGATTAATTGGTTTAAAGTTTAAAAATTGCAAATTCAATTTTTAGAAACAAGTGGACCTTATGAGTACATTATTTTCCTTGGTATATCAGATGGAAACCCGGACAAAAATACCATAGCCGATTCTGAATGGACGGTAATATGGTCTACACTCGGGATACAATACCACATACATTTGGAATAAATAATGTGCTTTTATCGATTAAATGGTTTAACGACATTTGGTCTGTTCGTTGAATTCTAAACTTTAGAACCTATTAGTGGATTAATAATCTAAGAGTTAAATTGATTAGATCACTATAACAACTTGATTAAATTAGTTTAATTAAGTTAATTGGTTAGTAGAGACTAATCAGGATTAGTGAATAAAATTTTAAGAGTTAAAATTGGTTAGATCACTAAATTATCAACTAGTATTAATAAGGTTATGACTTTAGCCGGGCATAATCTAAGATTCATAAGATACTAGTGAGATAGAAACCTTACCTTTTAAAGTAGTGAGTATACCACAATATATCCCACGATCTCCATTGTTATCCAGAAATGTGAGATTCAATAGACGCTTCAAGCCGGCTTTGCTTTCGTCCCCCTACGGATGGTGTCCTTTTTGGGTCAATATCAGGTTTGGATTCCGAAAGGATATGGACTCTAGATGTATCTGGTGATTTGACCTACCCTACGGCGACACTTCACTAGTTAAGTCCAAGGGTTCTGAAATAATGGGTCACACTTACAAAAGAATGATTAAGTTGAGCATCCTTGATAAAAATAACGGTAGTTGATTAATATAGGAATAAGAGTTATTTCAGATATATTAATCAATTGAGAATGTCTCAGTCTATCATGCGAATACTTGACCTACCTTACAGCGGCACTTATTTGTGGGATGATAGATAACCGTGGCATAGTAATTCTCTTAGGTTTGTCAATCATTATATATTGATCATGCATCATGTTTAATTTTATGCCTAAATATTTGACAATTTTTAATATGCGACGAATGAATGTTGAATAAGCGTTTATTTTTTTTCACCCATGGCATATGCAATAATCTCAATTCTCAAACAACAAGAAAAATTAACCGGGGACAATTATGTTAAATGGAAAAGTGACATGAATGCTATCTTGGTCTGCGAATACGTTAAATTTTTCCTAATGGAGGAATGTCCTCCTGAGCCAACACCAAATGCTGGTAGAGCTACATGTAATGCCTGTAATAATTGGATTAAAGTTGATGAGAAAGTCCATAGCTATTTGATAGCATCCATGAATGAGGTTCCTGCTGCACAGCATGAGCCTATGGCGACAACATCAATGATTATACAGTCATTACAGAACATATTTGGGCAACCTTCAGACCGGCAACAACATGAGGCAATAGTCTCTGTATTGACCGCTAGAATGCAGGAAGGCACATCAGTCTGAGACCATGTGTTAAGGATGATGTCTCATATTAATATGGCTGAAACCCATGGTGCACGTATCAATATGCAAAGCCAAGTGACAATGATCATGGAAACCCTTCCGAAGAGTTTCCTCCATTTTAAAGCAACTGTTCTATGAATAAGTTGACTTTTACGTTGAATGAACTGCTAAATGAGCTCACCAATTACAAGTCCGTTATGAATGGTCCTCATAGGTCCAATGCCGAGGCAAATGTTACCGAATCTTCTAAATCTGCAAAGAAGAAGAAGAAAGGCAATTTGAAGGCTAAGGAAAAACCAATGAAAAAGAAGAATAACAAAGGCTCTAAAGGAACCAATGATAAAGAAAATTGTTTCCATTGTGAACAACAAGGGCATTGGAAAAAGGAATGTCCTAAATACCTTGCTGAGCTTAAAAAGAAGAAGAATATAGGTAAATATGATTTACTTGTCATTGAGTCTCTTTTGGTAGAGGATGATAAATCCATATGGATTGTTGATTCTGGTCCCACTAACCATGTTTGTTGTTCTTTGCAGCTACTTGACTCATGGAGGTACCTTGCTGAAGGTAGCTTTACCATGAGAGTTGGGACAGGGGATGCTGTTTCAGCAAAAGCAGTGGGAGTTTTCAATTTGAATTTTAATAAGAGTTATTTATGTTTGAATGGTGTGCTCTATATTATTGATTTGCAGGCAGGAATTTGATTTCTGTAACAAAACTTATGGAATGTTGTTTTTCTATTTCATTTAATAAAAAGTCAGTTATTATTAGTAGAAATGGATAAATATATGCATGGGAAACTCCGAAAATAATCTATATGTATTAAGGTCGTTAATGCATGAATCACTACTTAATGCTGAAATGTTTAAGATTAAAAGTTCTAAAACAAAACGACAAAAGATTTCTCATGATGATACCTATTTATGGCACATTAGACTTGGTCACATTAACCTTGACCGGATAGATAGACTAATTAAGCAAATAGTTTTAAATCAATTAAGACTCGGTACTTAACCTGTCTGTGAATCCTGTCTAGAAGGTAAAATGACTAAGAGACCTTTTACTGGAAAAAGGGATAAGAGCCAAAGAAACACTTGAGCTAATACAGTCGGACATTTGCGGACCGATGAATGTAAAAGCCCAAGGTGGTTATGAATACTTTGTCACTTTCATTGACGATTATTCTAGATATGGGTATGTTTACCTAAAGCAGCTTTAGTCAGATACATTTGAAAAGTTCAAAGAGTATCGTGCAAAGGTTGAGAACCAGTTAGGTAAAAGCATCAAAATTCTATTATCAAATCATGGAGGAGAATACCTTGATAGAGATTTCGAGGAATTCTTAGTTGAGCATTGAATTGTTTCACAGCTCACAGCGCCTGGAACACCACAATAAAATGGTGTTGCAGAAAGGAGAAATCGGACCCTACTAGACATGATGAGATCAATGTTTAGTTATAGCACTCTACCTAGTTCATTCTGGGGGTATGCATTGCAAACTGCAATGTATATCCTGAATGTAGTTCCTTCTAAGTCTGTTTCTAAGACTCCCTTAGAGTTGTGGAATGGTCGTAAAACTAGTTTGTGACATTTCCGCATATGAGGGTGTCCGACACATGTGCTAAAGAACAAGACTACTAAGTTGGAACCACGTCCACAGGTGTGCCTATTTGTAGGCTATCATAAGGAAACTAGGTGTGGATTCTTTTATAGTCCAGAAGATAATAAAGTGTTTGTGTCGAAAAATGCTAATTCTTGAGGAGGACTATATGAGAGAGTTTAAACCTTGAAGTAAAGTTTTACTTGAGGAGTTACTTGCTGGTACAACCAGTACACCATTGTCAAATGTTGACAAAGACATTAGACCTTCTAGATCTGAAATTCAGATGCAAGTTTATCAAGATACCATACCACCTAGACGTAGTGGGAGGGTTGTAAGACAACCTAAATGCTATCTAGGAAATGGTGAGGTGCAAGTTGTTGCATCTTGTGATGGTATAGATGATCCATTAACCTATTGTAGTGCAATGGAAGATACTGATAAAGAGGAATGACTCAAAGCCATGAACCTCGAGATGGAGTCTATGTACTCTAACTCAGTCTGGGAACTTGTAGACCAACCTAATGGGGTAAAACCCATAGGTTGCAAGTGGATCTACAAGAGAAAAGAGGAATAGATGGAGAAAGTATAGACTTTCAAGGGTAGGTTAATGGCAAAGGGTTATACCCAGAAAGAGAGAGTTGACTATGAAGAAACCTTCTCGCCAGTAGGCATGCTTAAATCCATTAGGATTCTTCTTTCCATTACCGCATATTATGATTATGAGATTGGCAAATGAACGTCAAGACTGCATTCTTGATGAAAATCTTGATGAGAGTATCTATATGGTACAACCAGAGGGGTTCATTACCCAATGTCAAGAACAAAAAGTTTGCAAGTTGCAAAGGTCCATTTATGGACTTAAGCAAGCATTTAGATCTTGGAACATAAGGTTTGATACTACGATCAAGTCTTATAACTTTGAGCAGAACATCGATGAGCCTTGTGTCTACAAGCACTTCAATGATGGGAATGTGGTTTTTCTTGTATTATACGTCGACAATATTTTACTCATTGGGAATGATGTAAAGATATTATCGGACATGAAAATCTGGCTAGCTAACTAATTCAAAATGAAATATTTGGGAGAGGCAAGTTATGTACTTGGGATCCAGATCATTCGGGATCGCAAGAAATGACTGTTAGTAATGTCTCAAGCAACCTATATCGACAAGATTCTTGTGCGATTTGGTATGCAGAATTCCAAGAAAGGTAATTTACCTTTCAGGCATGGAATTCATTTGTCTAAGGAACAGTCTCCTAAGACACCTCAAGGAGTTGAGGAGATGAGACATATACCATATGCTTCAGCAATTGGAAGTCTTATGTATACTATGTTATGAATGAGACCGGGCATCTGTTTTGTAGTGGGAGTAGTCAGTAGGTTTCAATCCAACCCAGGACTATATCATTGGGTAGCGGTGAAACATATTCTCAAGTATCTTCAGAGAACGAGAAATTATATGCTTGTATATACAAGTCAGGATATGATTCTGAGAGGATATACTGACTCTGATTTTCAGACAGATGTCGATTATAGGAAATCAACATCTCGATCAGTGTTCACCCTAGGAGGTGGGGCTATAGTATAGAGGAGCATAAAGCAATCTTGTATTGCAGACTCCATAATGGAGGCTGAATATGCGACAGCTTGTGAAGCAGCTAAGGAAGCAGTCTGGCTCCGTAAATTCTTGTCAGATCTGGAAGTTGTTCCAGATATGGATAAACTACTGACACTTTTTTGCCATAATAGTGGTGCAGTGGCGAACTCCAAGGAACCAAGAAGCCACAAGAGGGGCAAACATACTCAGAGGAAATATCACCTCATATGGGAGATAGTGTAGAGAGGAGATGTCGCTATCACGCAGATGTTGGTTTCTATTAAGGTCCCAAGATCAATAATAAGCATGAATCAAGTGCGAATACAAATCGAAGAAGTTGCGGAATACTCACATCGATCGGTTGAGCGACGCAGAGACAACAAAAATGAAATTTCTGCCCATCTTCACTGGTTCGGCAGTGGCAGTGAATTTCTCACTGTTTTGGCTCGGTTTTGGTCCTTCGTCAAGATCCAAGCTTCGTCGAACGGTTCCCGGCTCATGGGTGGACTTCCCTATCACCTTCGTATGTCTCGTAAGTGTGTTAGCACTTTTGATTTTGCCACAAAATCCCACTCTTGTGCTTCCCACTGCTCACGTTTTTTTTAGAGAAACCAGTGAGTTGTTTTGCCCCTCCATGGGCGTGAGATGAGGGAGAGAGAGAGAAGGAGAGATGGTGTTGAATGTGTAATGTTGTTTGGTAAAATGAATTTCTAAAAACATATACCAACTTTGCTTTCAAAAAGTCAAAGTAATAAACAACAATATATTCCAATCAAGCTTTCAAAAAAGCTTTCCAACAACTCCATCTATTATTCACATCAATCAATCAATCAATGGTCACATCACTCAAAGTGACATGATTTGACGCTTGATGTGACGCTAGATGCGACTAGCGATTTGACGCTTGATTTGACTTGCGTGCCGCACTCGAATTCGAAATGCGAATGCGCTCGCAAATAATCTCGGGCTCGGGTTCGCTAATTCCAAATTAACGAATTTTCCGTTGCGTCGTAATTAAATGATTACGCCTAGAGAAGTCACTATTCACGTCGCTAACGAATTAATTCTAAATTAATTCGTTCGCCCGAATTAAAATCTAATTTTAATTCCGCATCGAAATCCAATTTCGTTTAATATATCAAATATATTAATTTCACGATTAATTCCAAGTTAACCGTTATCTCTCTTTAAATGATATTTTATCCCAGATAAAATATCTCCGTAATTAATCCCAGATTAATTTTCTCTCTCATCTAATTAATCCCAGATTAATTTAGAGTGCAAGTTATACGTCATCGGTGAATCTTTGGGAAGCGACCCATGAGATCCCCGGATATGATGGCAGTAAATTCGGTCGTCGGACTATCCGAACATGTAAGTACCTCGTACTACGTTTACACCGATTTACAAGACAAGGTTGGCCTCTAGCAAAGCGCCATGCCTACCCAATTCTCCGGAAATATCCTTACAGGAATAAAGGATCTGTATCATGCGTAGTATACGTAGTAATGAGTATTTCTGTCCATTATCGGATGATCACGTGCTAGGCCTGGGAATGGAATTGTGTCTGCCTCGTACGAAGCACATGTCGGATGTCTGGTGACTAGTCTCTATAATCGGATAAACATGACCTTGTCATTTTATCCCGATAGTTGCAGCATTTAAGAGAACCAGTCTCGTATCCTACGTGACCATCATCTCCATATGACTGGAGTGACACTTCCATCTTGACATCACACCCAACACACTACGATTCTCAATATACCCAGTATTGGCATACACAGAACCTGTTAAAGCCCTGGACGACCGCAACCAAAGTGTATTGATTGTCGCAAGTATTAGCGGTGCAAGTCTCAAGTTAAGACCAAATACACCTACCCTGATTTCGGACTTCCATAGACACATAGTCATACTACCAATGGAATTCCGAGGGGGTCTATCCAGAGCGAAGCTGTTTCCCGTACAATCGGTGAAACACAACCTCCTATTACACTTGCATGAGTATTCTATACCCAAATATATGAGAACTATGTCGTTGTGCCCTCACAACGCGCACAAGTGTAATACTAGTCTTTTACGTATTTATCGATGTCCAATCTCGATAATACTCTGACTAGAATTATTTAATGATTTATCCTTCGTGGACTGATATTGTCTCATATCATTCTCCATCCAGGAACAAATCATAGGGACCTCCTATCATTTATACATCTAGGTGATCTAATCACAAATGATAATAGTGCAATCTCCTTTGTCATACAGTTAATTTGTACAACAACACCATGATCTGTACAAATAGTGACGCTATGGGTCATAATTG
>SKCR01013316.1:0-20883 GCA_019454045.1 Zanthoxylum bungeanum | reverse complement strand
ACCATAATCTTCGAATACACAAGAACCGTGGCGTCAGCACAGGCTAAAGAATTAATGGTCTCATCAACGATCCAAATAACATACTTCGATATTCATCTGATTCGTTCGGATCATACATCGTGGGTGATGTGATGATGTATAAATCGCATCAGACGATAATCACACAAATCCGCTGACGAAAGCCTTTTCTCAGTAGTTTGAGCCAACCGTACATAGTTCGGGTGTCAAGCACTCGAGTGACTGGCTATAGGCCAAGTGGGAGATTGTTGGACAATTATGACCCATAGCGTCACTATTTGTACAGATCATGGTGTTGTTGTACAAATTAACTATGTGACAAAGGAGATTGCACTCTTATCATTTGTGATTAGATCACCTAGATATATAAATGATTAGGAGGTCCCTGTGATTTTCCTGGATTGAGAATGATATGAGACAGTTATCAATCCACGAAAGATAAATCATTAAATATCCCTAGTCAGAGTATTATCGAGATTGGACATCGATAAATACGTAAAAGACTAGTATTACACTTGTGCGCATTGTGAGGGCACGACGACATAGTTCTCATATATTTGGGTATAGGATACCATGCAAGTGTGTAATAGGAGGTTGTGTTTTACCGATGGTACGGGAAACAGCTTCATCTGGATAGACCCCGTGGAATCCCATTGGTAGTATGACTATGTGTCTATGGAGTCTGCAATCAGGGTAGGTGTATTTGGTCTTAACCTGAGACTTGCACCGCTAATGCATCGACAATCAATATACTTTGGTTGAGGTCGTCCAGGGCTTTAACCGGTTTCTGAGTACGCCAATCTGGGTATATCGAGAATCGTAGTGTGTTGGGTGTGATGTCAAGACGGAAGTGTCACTCCAGTCATATGGGAGTTGATGATCGCGCATGGATACAAAACTGGCTCTCTATAATAAGTTTGCAACCGTCAGGATAATATGACTTGGTCATGATTATCCGATTTTAAAGAGACTAGTTGCTCGTAATCCGATATATGCTTCGTACGGGAACAGACTCTGTACCAGCCCCAGGCCTTGCATGTGATCATCTAATACTGGACAGAAATACGCAATACTACGTATACTACGCCTGATATAGATCCTTTATTCCTGTAAGGATATTTCAGGGAATTGGGGTAGGCATGGCGCTTTGCTAGAGGCCAACCTTGTCTTGTAAATCGGTAAAACGTAGTACTTGGTACTTACGTGTTCGGATAATCCGACGATCGAATTTACTGCCAACATATCCGGGGATCTCATGGGTCGCTTCCAAAGATTCACCGATGACGTATGACTCGCACTTTAATTAATATGGGATTAATAAGATGAGAGAGAAAATTAATCTGGGATTAATTGCGGAGATATTTATCTGGGATAAAATATCAATTAAAGAGAGAGAACGATTAATTTGGAATTAATCGATAAATTAATATATTTGATATATTAAATGAATTGGATTTCGACGCAGAATTGAAATTAGATTTTAATTCGGGCAACGAGTTAATTTAGAATTAATTCGTTAGCGACGTGAATAGTGACTTCGCTAGGCGTAATCATTTAATTACGAGCAACGGAAAATTCGTTAATTTGGAATTAGCGAACCGAGCCCGAGATTTTGCGAGTGCATTCGCATTTCGAATTCGTGTGCGGCACACAATTCAAATCAAGCGTCAAATCGCTAGTCGCATCAATCGTCAAATCACTTGTCACTTTGAATGTGACAACTTGATTGAGGTGACTTGATGGGATGAGTGATGTGTGTGGTTGGCAATTAAAGCTAAATGTGTTAGAATGAATTTGAATTTCATTTCAAGTGTATTAGATACACTTTTGGTAATCTCCAAATATGCATAACACTTTTCTCTCCTCTCTCTCTTCTCATTCTTCCTCTCTCTCACGCATTTCTTGTCTGTTTTGGCTGGCCAAAAATCGTGATCAGTGAAGGGAAGCAAGTGCATTTTTGATGCAAAAACAAGAGTGCTAGCACACTCCGGGATCATGCGAAGGTGATAGGGAAGTCCACCCATGAGCCGAGAATCAAATGACGAAGCTTGGAGCTTGGTTTCTTGTTGATTGAATGCCGAAAATCAGAAGCAACAGCAGCCCACTGCCGCCAAAACCAGTGAGCAGAATCTGAATTTTGTTGCCTCATTCGTCGCTCAACCGCTCGATGTAAGTATTCTGCAACTTCCGTCGTTGTATTCACACATGTTCATGCTTGTTTAATTCGATCTTGGAGACCTAGAATCACCAACAATACCGTCATATGCCAACTTTCTAAAATACTTATGCACCGTTAAACGAAGACATCAGGTAAGAAAGAAAGCTTTTCTAGCTGAAAAGGTAAACTTCATTCTCTCCACCAATAATACTTTAAAATACAAAGACCCTAGTTGTCCGACTATTTCATGTATTATTGGAGAATAAAAAAATTTAACATGCTTTGCTTGATCTTGGAGCCAGTGTAAATTTCCTTCCATTTTCGATTTTCCAACAACTTAACATTGGCGAGTTAAAACCAACCTCAACTACTCTTTTACTTGTCGATATATCAGTTAGAGTGCCGAAAGGAATTGTAGAAGATTTTTTAATTCAAGTCGATAAATTCATATATCCTGTGGATTTTATTGTTTTAGAAACACAACCTGAAGCAAACAATTATAAGCCAGTTCTTGTAATACTTGGTCGTCAATTTTAGCAACAGCTAATGCTTTAATAAATTGCAGGAATGAATCATGAATTTGTCATATGGCAATATGACATTGAAGCTTAATATATTTGACATGTGCAAACAACCATACGATAAAGACAACGAAGACGAGAGCATGGATATAATTGAACCAATTGTGGAGGAATATTTTCAGAGAAGATCCTACAGAAATTTGTACATCTAATTTTCTTGAATCAAGTATGCAATTAGATTCGGATAATCCTAATGATTTTTTACTTGATTATACACAGGTATTGGGAGATGAATGAGATAATCAGATCTTTGATGAACTAGGAATACTAGAAGAAGAAAAACATGAGGAAGTACCTAATTTGGAATCGAAGCCTTTACCACGAGAATTGAAGAATGCATTGCTTGGACATGAACAAACTTATCATATGGGAAGTTCTTCCTCTCTTACAAGAAATCAAGAATGACAAATACCTTCAGACCTGAACCATCACGACATGGAAGAAACTCTAGCAAAACTCCACAATCATTTTCCGTCTCTTCCCCAAAATGCTCTAATGAAAATTTACAAAGCACGCATCGAAAGAATGAGGCTTCTTATGAACCATGGTATTCCTAGTGATATTCGTTGGGTAATTGAGGCAAGGTTCGCTTGGCATGTGAGTCATCTAATTCTTTCATTTCTCACATGCCTGGTTTAGGGAAATGCATCTATGCTGAGAAACGAAGAGCTAAACAATTAGGTGTTTGTTATAAATATGCATGTCTGGTCATGTAACACTCGTTGTCGTTCTTTAGGAATGGTGTCTTATAATAGAGAAGATAAAATTCAATTCATTAGAGATGGCTTGAGTAAGGAGTCTTTAGATAAATATCATTGATTGTTGAGACGCATCCTAGTGGACATGTTCATCGAATAATTCACAATTTACATGCACAATTTCAAAAAGAAAGACAATATTATAGTCTCGGGAATCTGACTTTAAAAGACCTTGTCTGTGAATTTATAAGAAAATTAGATGGGAAGCATATCTCCGACCCATAGAGGGCATTCAAGCCATTACTGGACGTAAAACCAGAGGAAGATGAGAGCCACAATCATAACTTTATGTACATATTATTTCAATTATTGTTTTGATTTACTTTAATTTACTGTTTTGATTTTCTTTACTTTAATTTTCGCCGACAGTATCTAAACTTTTTGACTTTCATGATCTATTTTATTTTTCATCTGACAATTATCATTTTACAGGTACTAATGCATTTATTACTCACCCTTTTTTAGGATCTATAAATTCATCTCGTCATTCTTCTCTTCAACACATTCAGATAAGAGAGAACGAAAATGGCGACAACTTCAAGAAGAATGTCATTAATATCTGTGTGTTTTGTGGAACTAGCTCTGGAACTAAACCAGAATTTGTTGAGGCTGCAAAAGAATTGGGTAGAGTTATGGCGGAAAGAAACATGCACAAAACCTTTGACAAATGATAACATAATTGGAAAATAAAATGGAGAGGAATGTATTATTTTTGGTATGTCTGAAAGACTTATTGAAATGATCAATCATGCTGACGCTTTTATTGCTTTACCAAAAGGATTGGGCACGTTGGAAACAATTTTCACAGTTGCATCATGGGCGAACTTGAACATTCACCAAAAACATATTGGACTGTTTAATGTTGATGGATTTTTCGATTTTTTTTTTGTATTTCTGGAATATGCCAGAAGAAATGGTTTTATTTCAAAACCGTTAAAAGATATCTTCCTAACTACAAGAAAGATGATAATTTAATTGACCAACTCTTAGCTTATGAACCAAATATTATTAGGAAGCGACCGCGAGTGTGCAGCGGAAAATTAAAATTATGATGCCGCTATCTCTTTGCCCAAGATCCATTTGATTTGATTATTCAACAAGCCTAGACATGTTACTATATATTCTAAGCATAAAAACTCATAAAACATGCAATGAACATAAAGCTAAACATGCTAACTATCATATTAACTCTGATTAAAATAAAGAAAGAAAAAGACTTACTTGAATCGAAGACTCATCCAGTCCTCCCTCCAATCTACAAGCTTTTCTCGAACTCAGCAAGCTCTTACACGTTCCAAAGAGCCACCCAAGTGTGTGGCCTCTAAATGTGCACACACCAAAGCCAAAACTCAACGGCAAGACTACGCCTTGAGTGCACGGGTATTTTGCCCTTGGTGCTAACCTAGGAAAATACCTCAAAAATTTTAACTTGAGATTCCTCTAGTCAATTAGACTTAAGGATCCTCAAAATCAGCGGCTTACTCTTAAACTTTAGAGTTGCTCACTTATATAAACCCAAGATATGAAAGGTTTTGGTGTAAAAATTTGTAAAGAATTCGTTGGGTTTATATAGGTGCTCCAAAGACAACAAAATTAATTAAGAATCCTATGTGGGATAAATGTTAATTTAATCTTAGCCATTGGATATTAATTTAGTGGTTTAATGAGATTATAAAACCCTAATAAGAGTTTGGGCCGAATTTGAATTCAAAACAAATAACAAATAAAAAAAATAATAAAAAAGAAGAGCCATATGTGCTTTTTTATTTATTTATTTATTTATTCCAATTCCAAAAGTGCCCTTATCATCATTCACCAATCCCTAAGCTACTATGAAACCTCATAAATGATTTGTTCAATAATTAAACACATTGAACTGTTAGGGATATGCCCTATACCCAACTTGTGGATGGGCTATATATACATGTATTTGTAATATTTTCATTAATTAATAAAATGGAAATCTTTATTATACATGTCTTACATAACTTATATGAATCATCAAACACTGTAATAAAGCCCTTGGAGTAATAAGATGATGGCTTCCATACCTTATGAGAATCATTACTCTTAAACGTTCCTAGTCATAGTTTTGTGAATAATCTGGGCGTTCACAAAGCGGAGAGATTAACATGATGATATGATCTACCCTTAAGTGGGGTAGCCGATCTCATAGGCTACTAGCGGAGATCCATCCGTTTGGTGTATCACATAGATGCATGAGTTGCTCGTGTCCATCGAACTGACCGCCGAAAGTTTTCACATGGAGTGTTTATCCCATGTGTCTGTGAGAACTTTCATGTATCGATTGTATGACTAGTCCTTAGACATGAGGTCTTTACAATCTTATGTGTGGATCAAATAACTTTGACATTCTTCTTCCCCGGTTCAAAAGATCCTGTCATAAGGGTATGATTGGGTCATTTGTTGAAACACATGAAGTTTGTAAAGGTACAACAGAGAATCGCCACTCTCTCGGATAATATTTTCTTATAAGAGTAGTATTCCAGTTCGCGGGTTGATATGTGTGATCAGTGCTTCAGACTGTGGCCGCAGTGGAAGAATAATGTGAGATTCTTGGGTTAGCACGATTCATGACACTATCAACATCATACCTTTGACTATATGGGTAGACATTTTCCATACCCTAGGTCAAACAATGGGGATACAGTAAGGCGAGGGACCGTATCATATGTAAATCGCATACATAATGGGTATATATCTTTCCTTCTCATTTGAGGGCCTTGGCATGTTGCTAGATGTCAACATTGGTCATTGAAATCGAACGACCATCTGATCGGAGGATAATTTATGTTCGATTAAATTATCACGATTCATTTCATGTCCAACTTGAGGGGAACCCAAAAGGTCACACACAACAAAGTCGAAATCAATGGTTAACAGTGCACAGTACAAATTTAACAGCATATATGATTGCTGTAGGAATTGTTCATAAATGGTTCAATGTGTTTAATTATTGAACTGATCATTTATGAGGTTCCATAGTGGCTTAGGGATTGGTGAATGACGATAGGGGCACTTTGGGAATTGGAATAAAAAAAAACGTGAATAGTAATATGAATAGTAAAAAAATTTATTTGTTATTTGTTTTGAATTCCAATTCGGCCCAAACTCTTATTAGGGTTTTATAATCTCATTAAACCACTAAATTAAGATCCAATGGCTAAGATTAAATTAACTTTTATCCCACATCGGATTCTTAATTAATTTTGTTGTATTTGGAGCACCTATATAAACCCAAAGAATTCTTTATAAATTTGTGCACCAAACCTTTTATATCTTGGGTTTTTATAAGTGAGCAACTCTAAAGTTTAAGAGTAAGCCACTGATTTTGAGGATTCTTAAGTCTAATTGACTAGAGGAACATCGAGTTAAAAGTTTTGAGGTATTTGCCTAGGCTAGCACAAATGGCAAAATACCCGTGCACTCAAGGCGTAGTCTTGCCGTTGAGTTTTGGCTTTAGTGTGTGCACCTTTGGAGGCCACACACTTGGGTGGCTCTTTGGAACATGGAAGAGCTTGCTGAGTTCGAGAAAAGCTTGTAGATTGGAGGGAGGACTGGAGGAGTCTTCGGTTTAAGTAAGTCTTTTTCTTTCTTTATTTTAATTAGAGTTCTTATGATAGTAAGCATGTTTAGGTTTATGTTCTTAGCATGTTTTATGAGTTTTTATGCTTAGAATATATTGTAACATGCCTAGGCTTGTAGAATAATAAAAAAAATGGGTATTTGACAAAGAGATAGTGGCATCATAATTTTTAATTTTCCGCTGCGCACTCGCGGCCGCTTCCCAACATGAACCATTTATGAACAATTCCTACATCAATCATATATGCTGTTAAATTTGTATTGTGCACTGTTAACCATTGATTTCGACTTTCTTGTGTGTGACCTTTTGGGTTCCCCTCAAATTGGACATGAAATGAATCGTGATAATTTAATCGCACATAAATTATCCTCCGATCAGATTGTCGTTCGATTTCAATGACCAAGGTTGACATCTAGAAACATGCCAAGGACCACAAATGAGAAGGAAAGATATATACCCATTCTGTATGTGATTTACATATGATACGGTCCATTGCCTCACTGTATCCTCACCTTTTGACCTAAGGTACGGAAAGTGTCTACCCATATGGTCAAAGGTATGATGTTGATAGTGTCATGAATCGTGCTAACCCAATAATCTCACATGATTCTTCCGATGTGGCCACAGTCTCAAACACTAATCACACATATCAACCCGCGAACTGGAATAGTACTCTTATAAGAAAATATTTTCCGAGAGAGTGATGATTCTCTGTTGTATCTTTACAAACTTCATGTGTTTCAAAAAATGACCCAATCATACCCTTATGACCAGATCTTTTGAACTGGGGAAGGAGAATGTCAAAGTTATTTGATTCACACTTAAGATTGTAAAGACCTCAGGTCTAAGGACTAGTCATACAATCGATACATGAAAGTTCTCACAGATACATGGGATAAAAACTCCATGTGAAAACTTTCGGCGGTCAGTTCGATGGACATGAGCAACTCATGCATCCATGTGATACACCAAGCGGACGGATCTCCGCTAGTAGCTTATGAGATCGGCTACCCCACTTAACGGCAGATCATATCATCATGCTAGTCTCTCCGCTTTGTGAATGCCAAAATTATTCACAAAACTATGACTAGGAACGTTTGAAAGTAATTATTCTCATAAGGCGTGGAAGCCATCATCTTATTACTCTAATGGCTTTATTACAGTGTTTGATGATTCATATAATTTATGTAAGGCACGTATAATAAAGATTGCCATTTTATTAATTAATGAAAAATATTAAAAATACATGTACATATAGCCCATCCATAAGTTGGGTGTAGGGCATATCCCTTACAAAAATTGACCATATTCTTTCCAAGTTGAATTGGTCTGGTAAAGATCGTGGCAAGAAACGCAGAGTAAACATGGATCTTAACCTGTAATTTTCTTTTTAGTAGTAGTAGATTCAATTGTCAATTCCACACTAACCAAGTGATGTCTTTTAAACTCTGTTTCTTCTTATTCAGACATTGGGGACAATTTCGCAATTTGGTTGGGGGAGGGGATAGTTGACATTTTATGTGTTTTTGTTTTATGATTCTTTGTTGTGTTTTTATTTTTGCTTTGTTGTTATTTTGTGTCTTAAAAAATGTTTTGCTTTCTTTTTTGTTTTCTAACAACACAAAAACTAACAACAAATTTTTGACTAACCAAATGGAATTGTTGTTCAGAGATAGTTATGTAAGGAGTTTTCACTCCTGAGACGTATCTCGGTCTAATTCATAACAAGTTATTTTTTGTTTATTTTATTTTGAATTATTTAAATTTATGAATTCTCCATAATGTTGATTAAATTTGATCTTTATAAGCTCATTTGACAGGTATTATCAACATACACGGTAACATATGAACATGGGTTGTAAGTGAAAATTTTATAATATTTAATTCTCTAGTTTATTGAAGGTAGCACCTAAAAACAGTGGAATTTATATTTATATTCAAAAAAAATGAAATTAATCATGCTTTTATTTAGTAACCGGATATCTTGCCTCAGCAAGCATTGATAGTTCGCGTAAAACGGTAGAGTTTGAGTTAGTTTTTAAGAAAATTAATGATAATAATTAAGTTTATATTTAGTAACCGGACATCTTGCCTCAGTAAGCCTTGAAAGCTCACGTCAAACGGTAGAGCTTTTAACATTTGAGATCCGAGCAATTAAGTCTGTACGGGTGTCTTAACACCTAGTTCCCTAAAGCCAACTGGTTTGGGAGTCACCGGCCCAAAGCTCATTGCAGGGATTGAAGATGTATTATTATAAATAGAAAAATTATAAAAAAAATCGCATTTATAAATAAATATCCATCGCCAAAAAAGTGTGAATTCTGATATAACTTTAGGACAAAAATATTACTATCTTTTCAAATACATTTGTGAATATTGTGGGCACAATGAGTTGACTAATACCTTTTTAATTGTGTATATGGAGAAAGGTAAAAAGTACAAGAGAATTTACTTATTTGGTAATTAAGAAAGAAATAAAACAACTAATAACTTGGATAAGAATTTCACTTTTTAATTTCCGCTTAGATTACTAGGAACTAGTAATAAACTGGTTGGGGTGTGATTGGGACTAAAATGTGCATATTTATTAATAGAATAATATATCATTTTATACTTGTGGTTTCATTAATCCCCTTAATTTAGCACAATTGTTAAATAATAATTATATTTATTATAATTATGATTTTTATCTTTTATGTAGGTAAAATAATACTTTTGATGCATATCTAACAAAATGGACTTGACATTTGGATTTTGGTTGCCAGAAATTTAATAGGGTGTTCTAACAATGTACAACTTCAGAAATTCCAACCATGTACAATATTCGTATTTTGGCCATAACGTTTTACTTATATATCAGATTAAGGTGATTGAAGTTCCATATGAAAGAAGACTTAAAGATCTACAACTTTGATGCTCATAATATTTTTGAATTCTGAAGTTTTCAAGACCGAAGTTGACGAAGAATCTAAAGTGTGTTAAATACCAAATCTTAATAAAAAAAATTAACATTTGTCAATTTCTCCACCAAACATGTTGTAGAGTGTTTCGTGGAGAAATTGGTGGAAGCCTTTTCTTTGCCTATAAATTGAAGCCATAATTTCATTTTCCATTGCATACTTTCTTTGATTTCTCTTAAGGAATTGAAGATTGTATCTTATGTGTTTAATTTCTTGTAATGTCTTTTAATTTTAGTAATAAAATTATGTATGTTTTTAATTACAATATGAGTAGCTAATTACTTTCCGCTGGGGGAATGGGTGAAACTTTTATTATGTAAAGTTTAGATTAATCTCACTTATATTATAATATATAAATAGTAATTAATTGAGATCTGGACTAATTATTGACAAACTGTTCTACCGCCTGCATGGCTGGTTTTATACGATTTCGGCATAATTTAGTACCTAATTGGACTTGTTATAGATGAACGGTATCACCGCCTTTATGGCATATTTAGTACCTTGGCATGACTAATTATTGACAGAAATGACTACCGCCTTTATGTCCGGTTTTCTATGTTTTGGTATAGTTAATTCTGGAAGTAAATTAATTAGGTTATAAAGATCATTTATATATTATACAAAGTGAGATTTCTAAATGTAAAATATTAAAAGTGGATCCTATAACCCCCAGTATTTTTTTTTTGTCATTTAATTCAAATTCTCCAAACAATTTCAAACAAATCAATCTTTTTCATTTCGCTTTAATTATTATTTTATCATACTAAAAATCTATTCACTGTGGATCGACTCTGGACTCACGAGTTATTTTATTACTTCGACACTCTTATACTTGGGAGTAAAGAACCACTTTTTGAGGGTGTCACGATACCACTTACTCCATCAGCATAACCCAAGAAAATATATTTTCTAGATTTTGGATATAGCTTTGTTCTTTCTTGAGCGTTGTACGTCACGTATACATGACAACCAAAAATATGAAGAGATGAGTAATCAGCTGGTTTTCCGCTCCACATCTCCATCGGTGTCTTCAAATCATTGGCAGTTGATGAAGATCTATTTACAACATAACATGTTATATGAACTGTTTCTGTCTAAAAGTATTTTAGTAGACTAGTTGTTCTGAGCATAGCTCTTACTCTTTCTAACAACGTTCTATTCATCATTTCCTCCACACCATTTTGTTTAGGTTTGTATGGTGTATTAGTTTGTCTTTAGATGCATTCTTGCTGACAATATACATCAAAATCCTTGCTGTAATATTCTCCTCCATTATCTGTCCTTAAACACTTGATTCTCCTTCCAGTTTCAACTTCAATTTATGCTTTGAAATTTTTAAGAACTGGCATCAGATATGACTTATTTTTGATCGGGTACACCCAAAATCTTCTAGAAAAGTCATCAATAAATGATACAAAATACTTTGCTTTCCCTAGAGATTTAATCGGTATTTCCCAAATATCATAGTGAATCAACTCTAAAATGATTTTACTCCGAGCACTGGACTGCTGAATTTTAATCTGTTTTACTTACTTGTAACATAATGCTCACAAAACGGTAGACTAACTGCTTTCAAACTTGGGAGTAGCTTTTGATTGACAAGAATCTTCATTTTCTGTTCTGACATATGGCATAGTTTCTGGTGCCACAACATAAAAGCTTCCTCTCTAGAATCTAGTGATGCTACTGATGCAGTTGCTTCCTAAATCGAGTATTCTGAGAGCATATACAAGTTTGCTGAGATCTTTTCAGCTTTCAAGACAGTAAGTGCTCCTTTCACCATTTTTAATATCCTGTTTTCAACAACGGTCTTGTATCAGAGGTTATCTAACTGTCCAACTGACAGCAGATTTTTCTTCATTCCCAAAATATGTCAAACATCTTGTATAGTGCGAATAATACCATCGTACATCTTTATTTTGATGGCTCTAATCCCAGCAATTTTCAAGGCATGATCATTGCCTAGAAAAATTGATCCTCCAGAGACAAGTTCATAATGACAGAACCATTCTCTCCTAGAGGTCAAGTGCCATGTTGCTGCAGAATCAACCAACCATGCATTACTTAGTTGTTTTCTGCTATCATTGGACATCATTGCTAATTCATTGTAAAGTGTGCCACCTTCTTCAGAAGTACTTGCAAGACAACCCTGAGATTTTATTGCAACATGAGCTTTTTTGGTACCATTCTTCGAATTCCAACAATCTTTCATGATGTTCCATTTCTTGCCACAGTTGTAGCATTTAAAATTCCTCTTACTTTCTAATTTCGATCTGACATGGTTTTGACTCCCACTTAAGCGACGTTCCGTTGATCTCCCTCTAGTCATCACCAATGCTTCTACTTGTTGCGAACTAGATGATATGTCTTCTTTAGTTTTGCGCATAGACTCTTCTTCCAAAGCAGCAGTTGCAACTTCTATTGGCACAGTTGTGGGACCTTTAGAGTCGGATCGGTGCCCCGCACAGCGAAAATGGGTCTAACCCATGGATATCAAGTATGGGTGTAATTTTAAATTATTTAATGAAATACTATATTCCATTATGAGTGTAGAGGAAAAACCTGGGACTGAATCGGAGTCCTAAAACTCAAAAACAAAGCAAAATAAAATTGTCGTGCGTACTGTAGTACCACTCAGCAATTTTTTTTTCATTTCACTCATTCAGCTCACTTTCCAGTGAGCTGAATGGATTAGGGTGTTTTACCCTAATATATTCTTGTTCTCCCTAAACACTTCAAAAATATCCAAAATTAATTTTTAATTTCAAAACCAACATTAACACATGTTATAGAATAAAAATCAAGTTTTTCAAAATATCAAATATTTTTTACAAAAACATAAATTTATTCTAAATACGCATTTGCGTAAATTTTTAATCCAGTACAAAAACCAAATTAGAATCCCAATAAGAAATATCTCATGAACAATTCTAGGTAACCCAAAGGTGGTCAAGAGATTCTAGAATGGTAGCCATAACTCTAAGCTTTAATCTAGAGTTCCAAACTCTAATTAATTGCTCCATTTCCAACATGAACATCTTTGACCTAAATTATAAGCATGTTGTGTTTATACTTCTAAGTATCCTAACAGAATTGATTAGCCTTATTCAACATTAAGCTATGTGTAGGAGCGAAGCGGGGTTTACCGCAATGCCTATGATGATCGGCGACCACGACACTGTTGGGCTCACAGCCCGTAGAGAGTACGGATTAGCCCGCAGGGGACTAAACCGAAGAATAAAGGAGTCGCCACCCAGTGTGAACTGGGAAAAGATTTAATGCCGCACTCACCCCTCGCAAGGGAAGACCTCAAACCGTTGGGTTCGGAATGGTCCCTTACTTATGCTAGTATAATGGACGGGTTCACACAATGGTATATTCAAGTCTTAATGAAATTCATACATAAAAGCGAATAAAAACGTAATAACATACCCAAGCAAATAATAATCACAATAACACGATTCCAAAAGCATATTAAATTAAAAAGTACGAGATGCAATAATGAAAATCAATCAAAAGCGGGAAAAGCGTGAATAAATAAATAGCAAACAAAAAAGGGGGGTTAATCACACATGTATGAAGATTTCCCGAGTGGCACATGGAGTTATATCCCAAGTATAAATCGCACTGCCATCCATTCTTATTCGGCTACGGAATTTACGTCTAGGTTTCCATCCGATATACCGCAATGGATAATAACACACATAAACATTAATGCAATGTAAATAAAGAAAATAGACATGAAATAATATAATAATACATATGCGAATAATCACCAACATGAACAAATAAAATAAAGGTGAAATAATAATAAAATAATAATAAATAGACAAAAAAATGAATAACAAACTAAATGCGAAATAATAAAATAACGATGAAAGTGAATAAATAAATAAAAAGATAAATAACAATAAATATATAAAAAACAAATAATAAAATGCCGAAGAAGAAAAATAATGTGACCAGAAATTTGGCCGTCTTTGATGTAGGACTTCGCATACCCGGCTGAACGTATTTCACGTCCAGCCAGACAAGCAGCGTCCAGAACTATGAAAATAAATGTGGTAAGGGTGCCATCAGGTCTTACGTTTTAAGTTGCTTTCTCGGAAGTGCGTTAGGTCGTTAGCGGAAGGATCGAAGCTTGGTTCTCTGTTTGCTGTGTCAGGTTGCTGCTTTGCTATTTTCTAGTTGCTGTTTCAATTTTTTTTAGTTGTTGTTTTGCTATTTTATTTTGCTGCTGTTTTTGTTGTTTTTGGCTACTATTTTTTTTGTTTTTGGCTGCTGTTTTGGTTGTTTTTGGCTGCTATTTTTGGTTGTGTTTTGACTGCTGTTTTTGCTATTTTTGGCTTCTATTTTTTGGTTGTTTGGCTGCGATTTTTTTGGTTTTTTGGCTGATGTTTTTGGTTGTTTGGTGATGGCTTCACGGTTTGTGGCTGGGTTTTTTTGTTATTTTTTGGTAATGGCTTCATGGTTTTTCTGATTTTTTTCCATCGATTTCTTGTTGTTTTTTTTTCGGTCTCCTCCTTTTCCTCGGCTGTTTTATGTTTTTTTTTTTTCGGTTTTCCCCATTGATGATGCGTTTATTCTCTCAAATTTATCATATAATTCTTGCGCAGCCTCCCCCCACTAACTCGCCACTTAACTTTCTTTATATAACATAAAAAAAAAAATTTGAAACCTAATGCAAATAAGACCCACGTGTTTTCTTTGATTTGGTCAACTCGCATGCTTTATTCTCTCTTATTTTCTTCAATTCAATTCACGCCTCTGGAGCCGCCTAGGGTTTTCCTTTTTAAGTTTCCAAGTTGTCGTTCATCTCTCTCTCCTTTTCTTTTGTGTCAAGATTTCCTTTCCATATTAAGATGCTTAAGGGATTTCAAATCTTTATTAAGTTTTGCAAGAAGGGGATTTCAAATCTTTATTAATTGGTAAGGATGGGATCTCAAAATCTCATTGAATTGGAAAGTGATTTGATGAGAGGATTTGCATGGATTGTATGGGATTTAGGCGTGTATGGTGGGTCATGTTGGAAATAATTACCAAGCCCCAAGATCAACAAGAACAAGCAAAATATATAAATACATGAATGAATAAATTGAAGTATGGCGGAATCATACTCACAATACTTGAAAATGGATGCTTAGATGATGCGAAATTCCTCCCTTGTGCAGTGAAGCTCTCGGCCAAGAAGAAAAGAGGGACTCCAAGTCGAGTTTGATCCTTCCAAGCTCAAGGATTAGTTTCCCATATCACCTATGTATGATCCCTTGAAGGTGCTAGCCTTTGTTGTGATTTTGAATGCACAACTTCTTCAAATCTTGCCACAAAAATTGAAGAAATGGAGAGCCCAAAACTGCATGTAGTTTCGGCAATGTGGAGAGAGAAAAGTTGAATGATTTTTTACAAAATATCAATTTATTTATGCCATAATATTTATTAAATTAATAATAAACTTATGACACAAATCATGCAATGGCTTAGAGTGTCAAACACTCAATTTCCATGCAAAACCATTGAGTGCATTGTACACTATCTCCATGCAATGCATTAGAATTAAAATGCATAATATGACATGTGTCATGTGGGCCCCACACGTTTCCAATGAAAGTGGGCCCACGTGCACTCACGCGTTCGGGTTCGATATTTCCGAAATACCGAACTTACGTCGCGACGTTAATTAAATCGAATTTAAATAATTAATTGCGCCTAGCGAAATTATTATTTACGTCGCTAACGAATTAATTCTAAATTAACTCGTTTGCCCGAATTAAAATCTAATTTTAATTTCGCGTCGAAATCGAATTTCGATTATTATATCGAATATAATAATTTCACGATTAATTCCACATTAATCGTTCTCTCTCTCTCTCATATTCGTTTCTCTGATGTATAGTACTTTATCCAAGATAAAGTCTCTCCGTAATTAATCCAAGATTAATCGAGTTTGAATCATACGTCATTGGTGAATCTTCGGAAGCGACCCAAGATCTCTGGATATGTTGGCAGTAAATACGGTCGTCAGATTATCCGAACACGTACGTACCAAGTACTACGTTTTAACCGATTTACAAGACAAGGTTAGCCTCTAGCAAACGCCATGCCTACCCAATTCTCCAGAAATATTCTTATTGGAATATAAGATCTATAACAGGCGTAGTATAACCGTAGTATAGTGTATATCGAACCAGTATCGGATGATCACATGTAAGGCCTGGGGCTGGAGATGTGTTCTGCCCCGTACGATACACATATCGGACATCAAGCAACCAGTCTCTTTGAATCGGATAATCCTGACCTAGTCATATTATCCCGATGGTTGCAACCATTATAGAGTACTAGTTCTGTATCCCTCGCGATCATCATCTCCATATGTCTGAAGTGATACTTCCATCTTGACATCACACCCAATACACTACGATTCTTGATAAATCCAGAAGAGGTGTACACAGAACCCGTTAAAGCCCTGGACCACCAAAACTAAAGTTTACCGATTGTCGTAAGTACTAGCAATGCAAGTCTCAGGTTAAGATCATATGCACCTACCCTGAAGCGGACTCCCATAGACACGCAGACATACTACCAATGGGATTCCGCAGGGTCTATCCAGAGCGAAGCTGTTTTCCGTACCATCGGTAAAAACACAACCTCCTACCGCACTTGCATAAGTATCCTATACTTAAATATATGAGAACTATGCCGTTGTGCCCTCACAAATGCACAAGTGCAGTACTAGTCTATTCCGCATTATCGATGTCCAATCTCGATAATACTACGACTAGGGATATTTAATGATTAAACCTTTATGGATTGATACCGTCTCATATCATCACAATCCGAACTAATCATAGGGACTCTTACCATTTTTATATCAAAGTAAATAAATTACAAAACGGTAAAAGGCAATTTCATTACTACATAGTTAATTTTGTACAATAATACAATATCATTTACAAAATAGTGACGCTATGGGTCATAACTGTCTAACAATCTCCCACTTGGCCTATAGCCAGTCACTCAAGCATCTAATACCTGAACTATGTATGTGTCGCTCAAACTTTTCCGAGGAATTATTTTCGTCAGCGGATCTGCAATGTTGTCCTCTGATGCGATCTTTTCGATCTTCACATCGCCACGATGTATGATCTCTCGAATCAGATGGAATCGTCGAAGAACATTTTTGATCGTTGATGAGACCTTGGTTCCCTAGCCTGCGCTATGCCCCGCTATTGTCACAATACAATAAAACGGGCTCAGCTGCTAATGGAACTACTCCTAATCCAACTAGGAATTTTCGGATCCAACCGCTTCCTTTGCTGCTTCAGCTGCTGCAATGTACTCCGCTTCAGTTGTTGAATCGGCAACAGTATCTTGCTTGGAAGATTTCCAGCTCACTGCTCCGTTATCCAAGCAAAATATGTACCCGGTTTGCGACTTGAAGTCGTCTCTGTCGGTTTGGAAACTTGCATCGGTATACCCAGATACCTCAAGTTCTCCATCTCCATAGATTAAGAAAACATCCTTAGTTCTCTTAAGATACCTAAGGATACTCTTAACCGCCATCCAGTGATCATTTCCTGGATCGGCCTGATATCGACTACACATGCTCAAAGCATAGGACACATCAGGTCGTGTACATATCATGGCATACATGATCGATCCAACTGCCGAGGCGAACGGAGTCCGACTCATGTTGTCTCTCTCATCTTGTGTTTTAGGACACATGTCCCTAGATAGATAGACGCCATGTGATGTTGGCAACAGTCCCCTCTTGGACTGATCCATGTTGAATCTCTTCAACACTTTATCATATATGTACTCTGGGAGAGTCCAAGTAGCCTTCTAGATCTATCCCGGTAGATCTTTATTCCTAGAATAAAAGCTGCTTCTCCCAGATCTTTCATGGAGAATTTCAATGAAAGCCAAGCTTTCACCGACGTTAACATGGGAATGTCATTGCCTATAAGCAATACATCGTCGACATAAAGGACAAAAAAAGTCAGTGCACTCCCACTAACCTTCTTATATACACAAGGATCATCTACGTTTTGAATGAAATCATATTCTTTTATGACCTCATCAAAACGTTGGTTCCATGACCTCGATGCTTGCTTCAGTCCATAAATGGACCGATTTAACTTACAAACCTTGTTTGCAAGTCTTGGTGCGATAAAACCGTCAGGTTGTTGCATATAAACATCCTCCAACAGGTTTCCGTTAAGGAAGCGGTTTTAACGTCCATCTGCCATATTTCGTAATCGTAATATGCAGCTATCGCAAGCATTATCCGAATGGATTTAATCATGGCAACGGGTGAGAAAGTTTCGTCATAATCAACTCCAAGTTGTTGACGATACCCCTTCGCTACGAGCCTAGCTTTGTACGTTTGTACGTTGCCATCCATGTCGGTCTTCTTCTTGAAGACCCATTTGCATCCAATAGGCTTTACGCCTTCTGGTGCATCAACCAGTGTCCAAACTTGGTTGGTATACATGGAATCCATTTCGGCCTTCATGGCCTCTTGCCATAAAGTGGATTCGATACCTTGTATCGCTTCCTCATACGTAGCCGGTTCAGTATCCTCAATAAGATTAATATCTACATGAGGTGAGATCAGGAATCCATACCTCTCAGGTATTACCCTGACTCTCTCCGACCTACGTAGTCCTTGTGTAATTGAAGATTGTGGTTCAGTCTCATCCTGGATGGACTGTTCATGTTCCGTTCTCGATTCATTGCCAGGAACAGTATCACTACGACTTTCATCTTCATCGAGTTCTACTTTCCTCTCCACTAAACACTGCATTTAGGAATTCCTTCTCAAGGAAAACCGCATGTAGAGCAACAAACTATTGTTCTCTTGTGGGTAATAGAAGTAATATCCTTTGGTTTCCCTAGGATATCCAACAAATAGGCATTTATCTGATTTGGGTTCAAGTTTGGTACCTTCCAAACGTTTGACGTATGCCCAGCAACCCCAAATCTTCAGGAATGAGAAACCTGGTTTCTTTCCTGTCCATATCTCATAGGAGTCTGTTCAACAGACTTTGACGGAACCCTATTCAAAATAAGAATTGCACTTTCTAATGCATGTCCCCAGAAGGATATAGGTAGCTCAGTGCGACTCATCATCGACCTTACCATGTCAAGCAAGGTACGGTTTCTCTCCGTTCAGACACACCATTTAATTGTGGTGTTCCAGGAGGAGTCCATTGTGAAAGAATACCATATTCTTTCAAGTAATCTTGAAACTCATTACTTAAGTATTCGCCACCACGGTCCGACCGTAATGTCTTAATACTCTTGCCTGTTTGTTTTTCAACTTCGTGTCGAAACTCTTTGAATTTCTCAAAAGTTTCCGACTTGTGCATCATTAGATACACATAAACATAACGCGATGCATCATCCGTAAAGGTTACGAAGTATCGATATCCACCTCTAGCCTGGCTAGACATGGGCCCACAAACGTCACTATGAACGAGGGCTAACAGTTCAGTGGCGCGTTCACCTTTACCACTAAAAGGTGATTTAGGCATTTTGCCTAATAAACAAGATTCGCAGACGTCATATGAATTTGGATCAAATCCTTCCAAGTACCCACTCTTCGAAAGTGTGATATATGCGAGTCTTGTTGATGTGTCCCAGACGACAATGCCACAAATAAGTTTCTTCCTTTGGATTACTCATTTTGAGCCTTTTGTTTGTTATTTTACGTTTGGAGATTTATTTATATTCAAAATATAAGACCATTATTTGCATCGCAGTGCAAATTTCTGCATCATCTTTATATAAATAACACCTGGTGTTTTTAAATACAAAAGTGTACCCATACTGGGTTAACAAAGATACAGAAATAATATTCCTAGTTAAACTAGGAACAAAATAACAGTCATTTAGTTTAAGTACATGCCCCGAGGTAGTTCCAAAACAAAAGTGCCTACGGCCAAAACAGCAACAGAAGTTCCATTTCCACTCGTAGATCTACCTCCCCCGAAGCCAGTCTCCTGCTATCATGCAGATCCTGCACATCAGTACAAATATGAGAACCACAGCCAGAATCAAAAATCCAATTTTTATTAAGACTAGAGTAGTCATTTTATCTCAATAACAAACATACCTGAGGCCGGTGCCTTGCCCGCCTGTATGTCCTCCTTGTGTCCCTTGTTCATGCGGCAGTCACGCTTCCAGTGACCTTTCTTGCCGCATTTCAGGCAAACATCTTGAGACTTGTCCCTTGGCTTCCCCCAGAAGCCTTTGTTGACTTGGCCTTGCCTTTGTTTCTATGCTTTTTCTTCTTAACACCCCCAGTTGCCTTGAGCCCAGCTTTCGGTGTTTGAGATTTGATGCAAAGTGCGCCTCGCGCTTGTTGCCTTTCAGAAGCTCTTTCTCTGACTCCTTGAGAATCAATAATAACTCTCCAAGAGTATCATCCGAATTCATCAATTTGTAGTTGATGACAATCTGTTTCCAAGTATCGGGTAGTGACTGTAGAAGTACATCTATAGACAGCTCAGCCTCCAAGACTATACCCATATTAGCCAATTGATCAATATCGGCTATCATTTGAGTCCCATGGACCTCAACAGACTACATCAGTCATACGGGAGCGAAACATTTTCTTCACTAACTCGTACCTCGCCATCCGCTTATTAGTGCGGTGAAGATCTTGCAATCTTGCCATCATATATAAGGATCCAAGTCCCTATTCTGGCGGCGAAAGTGTTGAGTCATTGAAGCAAGCATGATCGACTGAGCCGTGTCACAATCATCACTGTGAGTTTTCCATAACTCCAGCTCAAGT
>SKCR01013315.1:0-20928 GCA_019454045.1 Zanthoxylum bungeanum | reverse complement strand
AAAGTGCCAGCGCCACCGATCTGTTAGCCCTATTCATAGTGAAGCAAGTGGGCCCATGTCTAGCTGGCTAGATGTGGATATGAATATTCCGTGACCTTTATGGATGTGGCATCGCGTATGGTTATGTGTTTCTTTGAAACACAAATCAGAAACTTCACAGTTTCGACACGAAATAGACAAACAGATCGGCTAAAGTATTAAACCATCACGGTTAGACCATGATGGAAAATACTCAAGCAATAATTTTCTCATATACTTGAAAGAGTATAGTATTCTTTCAAAAGGACTCCTCCCGGAACATGTCAGTTTGACGGTGTGTCCGAAATGAGAGACCGAATTTTGTTGGACATGATAAGGTTAATCATGAGTCGCTCTGAGCTACCATTTCCTTCAACGGATAAGCGCTAAACAGTGCAGAACTTATTTTGAATAAGGTTCCATAAATATCTGTTTGACAGATATCATATTAGATATGAACGGGAAAGAAACCAGGTTTCTCATTCCTGTTAGATTTGGGTATGCTAGGCATATGTTTGGATGATACCAAACTAAAACCCAAATTGGATAAGTGCCAATTGTAGATTATCCTAGGGATACCATAAGTAATGTACTTATACAACTCACGAGAGAACAATTAGATTGTTACTCACCATGCGGTTTTCTTAAGAGGAATACCGATATGCAGTGGTAAGTGGGAGGATAATATAACTCGATGAAAATCAGGGTAATACTATTCAAGGTATCGAATCATAATGGAACACAAATAGTTCATCAAGGATGTGACTATTCCAATAATCTTCAAATACACAAGAACCAAGTAGGTCGGAGAGAATTAGAAAACAACCTAGGGTATGGGTTTCTGATCTCATCTAAAAAAGATGTCAATCTTTTGAGGAATACCAACTGACTACGTATAAGGAAGTGATACAAGGTATCGACTCTCTATTATGGAAAAGTTCCATAAAGTCCGAAGTGGATTCCTTGTATACCAACTATGTTTGGACACTAATTGATGTACCGCAAGGCATTGTGCCTAATGGTACTTTATAAGTCTTTAAGGAAGACATACATGGATGGCAACATACCAACATACTAAGCTAGGCTTGTAGCGAAAAGGTAGAGTTATCAACATTGTGTTGATTACGACGAAACATTTTACATGTTGCCACGGTAAATCCATTTCGACAATGCTTGCTGATGCTGCATGTTTCATTTATGAAATGTGGCAGCTGAATGCCAAAATCGCTTTCCTTAACGAAAACCTTTTGGAGGATGTTTACAACATCTTGTCGGTTTTGTCGTACTATAACAAGCAAACTAGGTTTGCAGGTTATTCGATCCATATTTGGATTGAAGCAAACATTAGGTTCTTGGAATTGTCGTTTTAATGTAATCATAATCGTTTATGATTAATTCAAAACGAAAATAATTCTTGTGTATATAAGGAGGTTAGTGGGAGCGCACTGACAGTGAATGTCGCTAAGTAATGATATATAATCATTTCTTGGAAATGATATTCCCATAATATAATCGGTGAAAGCTTGGCTTTCATGAAAACGACTATAAATCGCAACAAAGGTACTATACATAGTAGTACGGAACAGTGAGCTGGAAATTTCCAAGCAAGATACTGTTAGCAATAAACAACAAATGCGGGTTATTGCTGCAGCTGAGGCAGCAATAGAAGCCATTTGGGTCGATAATAAATCTAATTAGATTAGATATAGTTCTGTTAGCAGCTGAGCTAGGCGTCAGCACAAGTTAAAGAATTAATTGTCTCCATCAACGAATCCAATAATACTTTGATATTGCATCGGATTCGTTCGGATCATACATCGTGGCGATGTGATGATCGAATAAATTGCATCAGATGATAATCATGTAAATCCGCTGACGAAAGTTTTTCTCAGCAGTTTGAGCCCAACCGCACATAGTTCGGGTGTTAAGCACTCGAGTGACTGGCTATAGGCCAAGTGGGAGATTGTGTGGACAATTATGACCCATAGCGTCACTATTTGTACAGATCACGGTGTTGTGTGTGTTACAATTAACTATGTGACAAAGGAGATTGCACTCTTATCATTTGGTGATTGATCACCGTATATATAAATGATGAGAGGTCCCTGTGATTTGTTCCTGGTCTGAGAATGATATGAGACAGTATCAGTCCACGAGGATAATCATTAAATATCTCTAGTCAGAGTATTATCGAGATTTGACATCGATAAATAAGTAAAAGACTAGTATTACACTTGTGCGCGTTTGTGAGGGCACAACGACATAGTTCTCATATATTTGGGTATAGATTAATCATGCAAGTGTAATAGGATGTTGTGTTTTACCGATGGTATGGGAAACAGCTTCGCTCTGGATTGACCCATGCGGAATCCCATTGGTAGTATGACTATGTGTCTATGGGAATTTGCAATCAGGGTAGGTGTATTTGGTCTTAACCTGAGACTTGCACCGCTAATACTTGCGACAATCAATATACTTTGGGTGAGGTCGTCCAGGGCTTTAAGAGGTTCTGTGTACGCCAATGCTGGGTATATTGAGAATCGTAGTGTGTTGGGTGTGATGTTAAGACGGAAGTATCACTCTAGTCATATGGAGATGATGGTCACATAGGATACGGAACTCGTTCTCTTAAATGCTCGAGATATCGGGATATTATGACTAGGTCATGTATATCCAATTATAGAGACTAGTTGCCAGACATCCGATATGTGCTTTGTACGGGGCAGACATAATTCCAGCCCCAGGCCTAGCACATGAACATCCGATACTGGATCGTCATACACAATACTACGGTATACTACGATTGATATAGATCCTTATTCCTGTAAGGATATTTCCGGAGAATTGGGTAGACATGGCGCTTGCTAGAAGCCAACCTTGTCTTGTAAATCGGTATAAACGTAGTACGAGGTACTTACGTGTTCGGATAATCCGATGACCGAATTTACTGCCAACATATTCGGAGATCTCTTGGGTCGCTTCCCGAAGATTCACCGATGATGTATGACTCGCACTTTATTAATCTGGGATTAATTAGAAGAGAGAGAAAATTAATCAGGGATTAATTATAGAGATATTTTATCTGGGATAAAATATTAATTAAGGAGAGAGAACAATTAATTTTGAATTAATCGATAAATAAAATAATTGATATATTATGCGAAATTGGATTTCGACGCGGAATTAAAATTAGATTTTAATTCGGGCGAACAATTAATTTAGAATTAATTCGTTAGCGACGTGAATAGTGATTTCGCTAGGCGTAATCGTTTAATTATGTCGCGATGGAAAATTCGTTAATTTGGAATTAGCGAACCCGAGCCCGGGATTATTTGCGAGCGCATTCGCATTTCGAATTCGAATGCGGCACGCAAGTCAAATCGAGCGTCAAATCATAATTCACATCAAGCGTCAAATCACACGTCACTTTTAGTAATGTGACAGTTTGATTGATTGATTTGAGTGATTGATGTGGTAGTTGAAAAGCTTTTATTACTTTTTCTTTTTGGAAAGTAAAAAGAATTTGGTAAATGGTTTAATTATTTTTGGGAAATAATATAAAACCAAAATACACTTTTTCTTTTCCCACTCTCTCTCCTCTTTTACGTTTTCTTCTCTCTCTTTTCTTCCCTCATTCTCCTTCACGGCTTGGAGCCGGTTTTCTTGTTCTTGTTCTGGTTTGACCGAATTAAAAGGAGAAGCAAGAAATGATTTTGTTGCAAAATCTGGTGCTAGCACACACTTGGGTCAATACAAAGGTGATAGGGCAGTGAACTCTTGAGCTTGGAATCATTTTTGGAGCTTGAAGCTTGGAGCTTCCATGGAGTCCACCCATGGCGGAATCTTGGAGGAGCCAAAACCAGCAAAACCGAGCAGCTCACTGCCTCAACTAGCTACTACTGCCGAGCTTCATGGAGGAGGCCAATTCGTTTTGTTCTTCGTAGCACCATAACCGATCAATGTGAGTATGTTTCCTGCCATTCCTCTTGTTGTATTCATGCGTTTTTCTTGCTTGATTTCATGATCTTGGGACCTAATCTAGAAACCAACAGATGGGGGTTTAGGCATGTGGGCTTTCATTTGTTGCGGGGTTTTGGGCCGAGGCTATATTTAAAACAGAGATCAATTGAGCGAACTCGAGGCTAAACAATTGAATTAATTTGATGATGTTTTAAAATTTTCTGAATTTTCTTCCGACGTCTGTTTCCTGCGAATTCTGTAACTTATAGGGTAGTGCCTCCATATGGGGCTCATCATTGGGCTCCATGTAAAAATGCAGTGCCTACAGTTTCTTTAATGTATTATATAATTGGATAGAAGTATGAATAGTGCTAGCGGGAGAGAGGAAAATGAGAGATTTTTTCCATGAACAAATTGTTATATATCCATCCGCATATCATTATTAATTTATTCACGCCTTATATGCTTTTAGAATCCATGCTTAAGGGTGTATGATGAGACCTAATCAAAGATAATAAATTTTTTTATTTCAATTTACGCAAAAAACTCTCACTTTAATATTAAACGATTTCCTTCCATTGAGTGGTTCTCTCTAAAGATCCAAAATTGGCATTGGTTTGTTGGCCAAAGTCAAGATCATTGTCCATCGCGGATGTGTTTGAATCACGAAAGCTTTGTTATATATCGCATGTCTTGGGCAGTTGTGATTTGTTGGCCAAAATCAAGGTCACTTCTGTACATCGACATGGATTAGGAAGCTTTCCCACTGTCAATGGGTCACGCTTAACTGGAATCATTAAGCTTGTTGAGCCAAAGCCAAGGCTTAGTTAATTAAGAGGAAAAGGTTAGGAAATATATATTGGATATATATCTCGACTTGGAGGTCCACCTACCGGATCTAGGAATTGGATGAAATCCAATTGATCTTAGAGATCTACCTAGTGAAGTTCCATACACCTTGTTGGCCAAAGTCAATGTTGTGTGTTATTTAACGGGATCCTAGCCCACTAGGAAACTAGGTTTCCCGAGTACTCAACATAGGGTTAGAGGCTAGCCGAAAAATAGTGGGAGGCCAGTATTAAATTTGCAATTTTGTTTAATACTTGATTACACACGCTTTTTTAATTTTATTTATCGTCGTTATAAATATATTAGTTGGACTAATATCGAATATTGCCTTCTTTGATCAATTGAACTGTTTTCACACCACTCCACTTATAGTTGGTTATATAGTTAGACAATAGTAACCATTACATTTTGAGTGTAACCCGAAATCATTGATTGAATAGTTGGACTATTGCAATCGAGATGGCTGGAAGATTAGTGTTAGGGACATCGTCATGGGCGATAATGTCTTTAACGGCTTCAATTTTCCAGATTGGGAGATTAACCTCAGGATAGTCCTGGGGGCTGAGAAGTTAATCTATGTTATAGAGAAACCTCTCGGGCCGAAGCTTGGAGTTGAGCAAATAGTAGAGCATGAGCTTTGGAAGACTCATTAGGATGATAACTTTAGTGCTCAATCTGTAATGCTTACCGCAATGACTCCTCAATTTCGTCGTCAGAACAAATGATTGGATCCTTATAGTATGATGTTGAAATTGAAGGATATCACAGGTCTATTCTTTTATCTCAAAATATGAGTTACGAAAGAAGTTTTTTCACTCACGTTGTCAGAGGGTTCATCTGTCGAGCACTATATGTCGGCAGATGATTGCTGACATCAAACAGCTAGGTCAGCTGGGCATAACCTTCGAGGCCGAGACTTCCGTAGATTTGATCTTACAGCATCTGCCCGAATAGTGGGGCTGGTTCGTCATGACTATAACATGATGAACCAAGAGTTGACTCTTGGAGAGTTGATGGCAATGCTGAAAGTAGCAGAGCCAGAGCTTCTGAAGGGCAAGAAGCGCGATGCGCACCTTACTTCGACATCCCAGAAGGCCAAGGCTTGGCCGAAGGCTTCTGGGGGTGTGAGGAAAAGGATGAAAAAGGGCAAGGCCAAATCATCAAAGTCTTCTGGGAAGACTAAAGACATATCTCAAGACATCTGCCTACATTGTAGCAAACGGAGTCACTAGAAGCGTGACTGTCATGAGTACAAGGCGGTGTTGAAGGAAGTGAAGACGGGCAAGGCTCTGGCTTCAGGTATGTTTGTTATAAACATGTCCACTACTGGTTTTAAAAATTGGATTTTTGATTCTAGACGTGATACTCACATATGTACTGATGTGCAAGATCTGCTGATTAGCAGGAGATTGGCTTCAGACGAGATCGACCTACGAGTCGGAAACAGGACGAGAGTCGCTGTTTTGGCCGTTGGGACCTATATTTTGTATCTGCCTTTGGGGCATGTAATTACATTAGGTGACTGTTATTTCATACCTAGTTTGACTAGGAACATCATCTCTGCATTTTGCTTAACCCGTTGCGGGTATACCTTTGTATTTTGGAACACTAGGTGTTTTGTATATAAAGATAACATTTTGATATGTACCGCTGATGTTAATGATGGTTTTTATATTTTTAATATAAAAGAATCTCAAACATATAACATGACAAACAAAAGGCTCAAACTAAGTAACACAGATGAGACTTATATGTGGCATTGTGTCGGGACACATTAACAAGACTCGTATATCCACATTTCGAAGTGTAGATACGTGGACGGATTTGATCCTAATTCATATGATGTCTGCGAAATCTTATTTATTAGGTAAAGTGCCTAAAACGCCTTTAAACGGTAAAGGTGTACGTGCCACCGAACTGTTAGCCCTCGTTCATGGTGACGTATGTGGGCCCATATCTAGCCAGGATAGAGGTGGTTATGAATACTTCGTAACCTTACGATGTTGCATCGCGTTATGGTTATGTTCATCTTATGAACCACAAGTCAGAAACTTTTGATAAATTCAAAGAGTTTCGACACGAAAGTAGAAAAACAGACCGGCAAAAGTATTAAAACATTACGGTCAGACCGTGATAGAGAATACTTAAGCAATGAGTTTCTTGATTACTGAAAGAGTATGTATTCTTTCACAGTGGACTCCTCCCGGAACACCTCAATGAAAGGTGTGTCCGAACGGAGAAAACGAACTTTGTTGGACATGGTAAGGTAATGATGAGTCGCACTGAGCTACCAATTTCCTTCTAGGGATACGCATTGAACAGTACAATACTTATTTTGAATAAGGTTCCATCAAAGTCTGTTGGACAGACTCCATATGAAATATGGACATGAAAGAAACTGGGTTTCTCATTCCTGAAGATTTGATGATGCTGGGCCTATGTTAAACATTTGGATGGTACCAAACTAAAACCCAAATCAGATAAATGCCTATTTGTAATTGGTTATCCTAGGGAAACCAAAGGATATTATTTCCACAACCCATAAGAGAACAAAATATTTATTGCTCTCCATGCAGGTTTCCTTAGAGGAATTCCTAAATATAGTGGTAAGTGAGAGGAAAGTAAAACTCGATGAAAATCGAGTGATAATGTTCCTGGCACCGACCCCTAACGGAACATGAACAGTTCATCAGGGATGAGACTGTTCCATAATCTTCTAATACACAAGAACCGCGTAGGTCAGAGAGAGTCAGAAAACAACCTTAGTGTATGGGTTTCTGATCTCACCTTATGTAGATATTAATCTCATTGAGGGATATAAACCGGCTACGTATAAGGAAGCGATACAAGGAATCGACTCCGCTTTATGGCAAGATGCCATGAAGTCCGAAATGGATTTCATGTATACCAACTAAGTTTGGACACTGGTTGATGTACCAGAAGTCATAGTGCCTATTGGTAGTAAATGGGTCTTCATGGTGAAGATAGACATGGATGGCAACATACAAACGTACAAAGCTAGGCTTGTAGCGAAAGGGTATCGTCATCAACATGGTTTTGATTATGAAAAAACCTTTTACCCATTGCCATGATTAAATCCATTCGGATAATGCTTGCTATGCTGCATATTTTGATTATGAAATATGGCAGATGGACGTCAAAACCGCCTTCCTTAACAGAAAATCTTTGGAGGATGTTTATATACAACACCCTGACGGTTTTGTCGTGCCAAAACATGCAAACAAGGTTTGCAAGTTAAATCGATCCATTTATGGATTGAAGCAAGTATTGCATTTTTGGAACCAACATTTTGAAGAGATCATATATAATATGGTTTCATTCAAAACGAAGATGATTCTTGTGTATATAAGAAGGTTAGTTAGAGCGCACTGACAATGATTGTCCTATACGTTGATGATGCATTGTTTCTTAGCAATGACATTTCCATATTAAAATCGGGAAAGCTTGGCTTTCATTGAAATTCTCCATGAAATACTTGGGAGAGGCAACCTTTATTCTAGGAATAAGGATCTATTGGGATAGATCTAAAAGTTGTTAGCACTCTCCGAGAATTCGTACATTGACAGTGTTGAAGAGATTCAACATGGATCAGTCCTAGAAGGGGCTGCTTCTAGTGTCACATGGCATCTCTCTATCTGAGGACATGTGTCCTAAAACTCTAGATGAGAGAGATTCAAAGAATCGGATCCCGTTCGTTTCTGTAGTCGGATCGATCATGTACGCCATAATATGTACGCGACCTGATGTCTCATATGCTTTGAGCATATGCAGTCGCAATCAGGCGGATCCATGTGATAATCAATGGATTGATGTTAAGAACATCCTTAAGTATCTTGAGGAACTAAGGATGCTTTCTTAATTTATGGAGATTGAGAACTTGAGGTGATTGGGATCACCGATGCAAGTTTCCAAAGCTCAAAGACGACTATAAGTCACAAAAGGTACATATTTTGTTTGAACAACGGAACAGTGAGCTGGAAATCTTCCAAGCAAGATATTGTGCCGATTCAACAACAAAATTGGAATACATTACTGCGGCTGAGGCAATAAAACAATATTTTGATCTATAAATTCCTAATTGGATTAGGAGTGTTATTGTAGAGCTGAGCTGGGTTACAGCACGGGCTAAGGAATTTACAGTCTCATCAATGATCCAAGTATGTACTTTGACGATTTTCATCTGATTCGTGAGATCACACTCTGTTGGTTTTCTATAAGGTCCCAAGGTCAAACAAGACATGAAATTATGTGTGAACACATCAACGGAGGTAGCGGAATACTCACATTGATCGGTTGAGGATTTGGAGACGATTCAAGCCCAAAAACGCACTGCCTTTCACGCCCACTGCATGCAGTCCACTGCCTGCAAAACAGAAAATTAGGTGAAGAAACGGAGCTCCAATCTTCGTCGGATGGATCCCGTCTCATGGGGGAACCTCCCTACCACCTTCGCAAGACTTGTAGTGTGCTAGCACTTGATTTCTCACCATGAGAAACCACTCTTGCTTCCCTTTAACTCACGCCCAAACTGGTTCAAAACCAGTGAAGAAATGGCCACCATTGCCGTGAGAGGAAGAGAGAATTTGAGAGAGAAGAATTGTGTGTAATGGTTTGTTATTAAAATGATTTACCAAAAATCAATTTATATTTATGCCATAATTTCATTAATTAATAATAAACTTATGACACAATTCATGCAAAGGCTTAGAGTGTCAAACACTTCATTTCCATGCAATCCATTGAGTGCATTGTACACAATCTCCATGCAAAGCATTAGAGTGTAAATAAGCATAATATGACATGTGTCAAAGTTAATGCATATCTTGACATGTGTCATGTGGGCCCCACACGTTTCCCAATGAAAGTGGGCCCACGTGCACTCACGCGTTCGGGTTCGATATTTCCGAAATACCGAGCTTACGTCGCGACGTTAATTCAATCGAATTTAAATAAATAATTACGCCTGGCGAAATTATTATTTACGTCGCTAACGAATTAATTCTGAATTAACTCGTTTGCCCGAATTAAAATCTAATTTTAATTCCGCGTCGAAATCTAATTTCGTTTAATATATCGAATATATTAATTCATCGATTAATTCCAAATTAATCGTTCTCTCTCTTTAGACGATATTTTATCCCGGATAAAATATCTCCGTTATTAATCCTAGATTAATTTTCTCTCTCTTCTGTTATAATCCCAGATTATTCAAGAGTGCAAGTTGTGCGTCATCGGTGGATTATCGGGAAGCGACCCATGAGATCCCCGGATAAGTTGGCAGCAAATACGGTCGTCGGAGTATCCGAATCACGTACGTACCAAGTACTACGTTCTACCGATTTACGAGACAAGGTCGACTCCTAGCAAAGCACCAAGTCTTCCCAATTCTCCGGACATATCCTCTAAGAATATTAAGATCTGTATCAAGCGTAGTATACAAATGTATTGTGCATATCGGCCCAGTATCGGATGGTCACGTGCTAGGGCTGGGGCTGGATAAGTGTCTGCCCCGTCCGAAACACATATCGGATGTCTGGTAACTAGTCTCTATAATCGGATATTCATGACCTGGTCATAATATCCCGATTGGATGCGCATCACTAAAAGAGCACTAATACCGTATCCTGCGTGACATCATCTCCATTATGACTGGAGTGATACTTCCGTCTCGACATCACATCCAATACACTACGACTCTCTGATAAACCCAGAAGTGGTGAACACAGAACCAGTTAAGATCCCCCAACCACCAAAACCAAAGTTTACCGATTGTCGTAAGTATTAGCGATGTAAGTCTCAGGTTAAGACTATACACACCTACCTTGATTTCGGCCTCCCATAGACACCTAGTCATAATACCAATGGGATTCCGAAGGGTCTATCCAGAGCGAAGCTGTTTCCCGTACCATCGGTGAAACACGACCTCCTATCGCACTTGCATAAGTATCCAATACTTATATATATGAGAACTATGCCGTTGTGCCCTCACAACGCGCACAAGTGCAATACTAGCCTATTCCGCATTATCGATGTCCAGTCTCGATAATACTACGGCTAGGGATATTTAATGATTAATCCTTCGTGGACTGATACTGTCTCATATCATCTCAATCCAGGAACTAATCATAGGGACCTCTCTTCATTTATATATCTATGGTGATCTAATCACAAATGATGAGAGTGCAATTTCCTTGTTACATAGTTAATTTGCTACAACAACACAATGATCTGTGCAAATAGTGACGCTATGGGTCATTTTGTCAACAATCTCCCACTTGGCACATGCGAGTCACTCAAGTGTCCTACACCTGAACTATGTACGGTTCGCTCAAATTGCTGAGGAAAGGTTTTCGTCAGCGGATTTGTTTGATTATCGTTTGACGCGATTTATACGATCATCACATCGCCACGATGTATGATCCGAACGAATCAGATGATATAGAAGTATATATCTGGATCGTCGATGAGACCTTTAATTCCTTAGCCTGTGCTGACGCCTAGCTCAGCTGCTAACAGAACTATATCTAATCTAATTAGATTTACTTTCGACCAAAAGACTTCTATTGCTGCCTCAGCTGCAGCAATAATCCGCATTTGTTGTTTATTCGGCAACAGTTATCTTGCTTGGAAGATTTCCAGCTCACTGTCCCGTTATTCAAACTTTATAGTACCGCAGTATTTAACTGTTTGGAAACTTGCAGCAGTGATCCCAGTCACTTCAAGTTCTCCTTCTCCATAGTTTAAGATAGCATCTTTAGTTCTCTGAGATACTAACAGATGTTCTTAACTTCAATCCAGTGACTGTCACTTGGATTGACCTGATTGTGACTCCATATGCTTGAAGCGTATGAGACACCAATACAAGTACATTTTAAATGTACAATTTCCCAGAGAGTGTTAACAACTCCAAATCTATCCCAGTAGATCTTTATTCCTTGAATAAAGGTTGTTACTCCCCAGAATTCTACGGAGAATTTCTATTGAAAGCCAAGCTTCACAACAATAGCTTTATGGGAATTTCACTGTCAGTGCGCTCTCCCACTAACCTCCTTATATACACAAGAATTATTTCGTTTTGAGTCAAATCATAAACCATTATGATTATTTCAAAACGACAGTTCCAAGAACCATATGCTTGCATCAATCCAAACATGGATCGAATAAACCCCAAACCTTGTTTGTCGGTTATACAAAATCGTCAGGATGTTGTAAACATCCTCCAAAAGGTTTCCTTTTCAGGAAAGCGATTTTGATTTGTAACTAACATATTTCATAAATGAAATATACAGTTATCAATAAGCATCTTCAAAATGGATTTACCATGGCAACAGGTAAAAGGTTGAACCGTTATTAACATAATGTTGATAACGATACCTTTCCGTCAAAACCTTAGCTTTGCACGTTGGTATGTTGCCTTCCATGTATGTCTTCCTTGAAGACGTTTAATGTACCATAGGCACAACGCCTTGTGGTACAACAACTAGTATCCAAACATAGTTGTTATACATGGAATCCATTTCGGACTCATGGCACTTTGCCATAACAGGGAGTCGATACCTCGTATCACTTCCTCATACGTAGTCGGATGGTACACCTCCATAAGATTGACATCTTTATGAGGTTAGATCAGAAACCCATACCCTAGGTTGTTTTCTGACTCTATCCGATCTACTAGTTTCTTGTGTATTTGAAGATTAATGGTATAGATTCATCATAGATGAACTATTTGTGTTCCATTAAGGACTTCGTGCCTTGAACAGTATTACTCCGATTTTCATCGAGTATCACTATCCTCCCACTGACCACTGCATATCGGTATTCCTCTCAGGAAAAAACGCGCATGGTGAGCAACAATTACATTGTTCTCATGTGAGATTTATAAGTACTATACTTAAGGTTTCCCTTAGGATAACTTATATTGACACTTATCCAATTTGGGTCTTTTAGTTTGGTATCATCCAAACGTTATGCCTGGCATACCCAAATTATCAGGAATGAGAAACCACGTTTCTTTCCTGTTCATATCCTATATGATATCTGTCAAACAGATTTATATGGAACCTTATTCCAATAAGTTTTTGCACTGTTAATACATATCCTGTTGAAGGAAATAGTAGCTCAGAGCGACTCGTGATAAACCTTATCATGTCCAACAAAAATTCGTTTTTGGTTTGACACACCGTCTAACTGACGTGTCTCGGGAGGAGTCCTCATATGAAAGAATACCGTACTCTTTCATGTACATTAGAAACCTACTGCTTAAGTATTTTCCATTACGGTCTTACCGTGGCGGAATAATACTATAGCCGATCTGTTAATTTACTTCGTGTCGAAACTTCAAAAGTTTCCGATCTGTGTTCTTCAAAAGAAACACATAACCACAACGTGATGCTGCATCCGTTAAGGTCACGAAATATTCATGTTCACATCTAGCCTAGCTAGATATGGGCCCACTTACTTCACCATGAATAGGGCTAACAGATCGGTGGCCCTTTTACTATTACCAAGTAAATAGTATTTTAGGTATTTAACCTAATAAACTAGATTCGTAGACCTTATTTGAATAGTCAAATCAGTCCTAGTACCCACTCTCAAAAGTGTGGATATACGAGTCTTGTTTAATTGTGTCCTAGACAACAATGCCACAAATAAGTCTCCATTGATCAAATCAATTTGAGCTATTTATTTGTCATTTATATGTTTGAGATTTTATTTATATTCAAAATATAAATTATGTTATTTACATCCAATGTATTTATCTCAGTATCATCTTTATATAATGAAACACTTTAGTGTTCTAGAATATAAAGGTTTTATCCGCATTGGATTAAACACTGATATAGAGATAATGTCTCTAGTAAAACTAGTTACATTATAACATTTCCTAATTTAAGTACATGCCCAAAGGGTAGTTCCCAAACTTAGGTATTACGGTCGAAACAGCGACTTTCGTCCCGTTTCCAATTCGCAAAGAAATCTCGGCTTGAAGCCAGTATCCAGCTCACAGCGGATTCTGAACGTCAATACATATATGTATTATGTACCACACTAAGTATTTAAAATTCCAATTTCAATACTAGTAGTGAACATAACTTTGACAAATATTTTAAAGTTAGAGCCTCGCCCTTCTTTAATTCCTTCGTGTCTTCCATATCCAAATGGTAGTCACTTTGGGATATGTCAATTATCCTTTTCAATATTTCACAAAAACCACTTGGGTTTTAGAATATCGAAATGATGTGCACCTTGTGCTACATGCCCAATTGCAAACTTTGACTTTTCTCCACTAGAATAGTCAATAATTCTCCAAGAATTATTAATTGCAATTTAATACTTTTAAATCTAAAGATAGATTTATTATAAGTATATTAATTAAGCACTAAAGTCATCATCACATAAATCTTCCAAAGACTTTATGCTCTACTATTTGCTTAATTATGGGCTTAGTCATAATAAGTTATTTTATCAAATAAATTAACCTATTATTAATTCCCAATTGAAAATTAAATCATTTAAAACATTTAATCCAAGGATTATATATTTTAAATATTCAACTTTTCAATTCTTCTTGATTTAATAGTCCAACTATTTAATCAATTTAATAAGGTACTATTTATTATAATGATTACAATAATCCAATTATTTAATCAACTATAATTTTAATATTGATTACTATAATCCCATTATAAAATCAACTATCATTTTAATTCAATTATATTGATTACTATAATCCAATTATAAAATCAACTATATATTGAATGAGTTTGTATATAGTCCAACTATATATATTTAAAACAACATAAAATATTAGTCCGACTAATACTTTGATTAATATGACGAGTAAAATAAAATGAGCGTGTTTAGCGAGTATTCGAACGAATGTTGCAAATTCAATACTTGCCTCCCACTATTTTTCGTCGAGCCTCTAACCCTCTGTGGAGTACTCGGGAAACCGTGTTTCCTAGTGGGCTAGGATCCCGTTAAATAACACACACCTTGACTTTGGCCAACAAATTGTATGATAATTAACTAGGTAGATCTCACAGATCAATTGGATCTCATCCAATTCCTAGATCCGGTTAGGTGGACATCCAAGTCCTAAACATATCTTATATATGCCTATATATCCAATATATATTACCCTAACCTTTTTCCTCTGAATCAACTAGGCCTTGGCTTTGGCACAACAAACCTAATGATCCCAGTCAAGCGCGGACCCATTGACATGGAAGCTTCGTAATCAATGTCATTGGACAAGAAGTGGTCTTGACTTTGGCCAACAATACAAACTTGGACAAGACACCAATATGGAACAAAGCCTCGTGATTAAAAACACATCTTCGAAGGACAAGGGCTTGACTTTGGCCAAACAACCCTGCCAATCTCGGATCTTGAGTAAGAATCACTCAATGGAAGGAAAAAACGCATGATATTTGATGAGGGTTTTTCGCGTGCAAATTGGCTACCAATTTAATTATCTTTGTTAGGTCTCATCATCATACACCCTTAAACATGCATTCTAAATACAAATAAAGCGAGTATGAAATAAAATAATAATGATATGCGGATGGATACTTAACACATTGATCCTAGATCAAATCTCTCCCTTTCTCACTCAAGCTAGCACTTGTACTACTTCTACCCGTTACACTACACTTCTAAAGAAACCTCATATACATAGAGGGGAATAGGTGAGAAGAGAATACAAAGAGAAAGAAGGTGATAAGGCTGGACACGCAGGTCCAATTTAATAAATCGAATTTATTACAACAATTTCTAAAATTGCCCACCCGACTAATATCCATCCGATATACATTATTCATTCAACACAACCACGTATTCACACACACAAGCATGCTATCAATCAATCTAATCAAATTAATTAATCTGATAATTAAGTGATCATCCAATGTTCAAACAACGATTTGATTTTGTTCGAGTCAAACTCGTTTTGCGAATAAGTACTCAAAGTACGAATTCATGAATTAAATTAAACTACATCATTAAATCAAATTTAACATGTATTTAATACTAATTCACTATTCAATTCCAAATTAAATATTGCACTTTATTAATAAACCTTTACGATTTAAATTCCAATTCAATCGCGTCGGGACTCAAAGTCCGATTAACGTCCAACGTCAATTTAATTTAAGTCTAATGGGCTTCAATTAATTTCTTTAGGCATGGGCTTCGGCAACCAAAGCCCAATAGTGGAATCACCCAAAATGCCTTAGAAATCAATTTCGGCCCATTAGGCCCAATTAAACTTTAAAGGTTCATTAGTCGCAATTGGGCTTTATGGTTAAGGTTTTGGGCCCAATTGGATCCAATCCACTTGGCCTAAACCAAACTTGATAAATCAAGCCCAATAGCCCCAAATACAACAATTCAAGCCCCAATCCAATTTAGGCCTAAATTAATTAAATCCAAAAATCCAATTTCGCAATTTAATTACCAAAAGTGCATTACATGATTAATCGACTAAATCAATATTTTTAAAACACCAAATTAGTCCAATTAATCATACTTAATTCATTATCACATGTCAAACACACATAATGAAAAATCAAACCCATAAACATGCTTGCTAAGTCTCGGCCAAGGAAGGTTATTTTGTCCGATTTGAATTCAATCCGATTAATTACACAATCGACAACGTATTAACTTCCCGAATGATTTCATACACATCCAATGTTCATAAAATCAAAAAACACCAAGACATTAAGGGCATATACCATTCGGCCAACACATGGAATTTAGGGTTTATGTTCAATTCAAAGTACAATCCAATTGACATTAAATTAACATCATCCTACATGATTTTAACTCATCCAATGAATTAAAATCAACAAAATTCCAATGATTCAAAATCAATAATGTATTCGGCCAAGGCATATAATTTGGGGAAAATAATTCCAAATCATTTTTCATCAAATTAGTCCAACCAAAATGAATTTAAACATGTTATAAGCATACTCAAACATTCAATTCATTCAAATCATGCTCAACAAACATTTACCCAAATTTTAAGCCCTACAAATTTCATGCTTGCAACTTTAGCTCATGATGCCATTGTTGGTTTTCTATAAGGTCCCAAGATCAAACAAGACATGAAATTATGTGTGAACACATCAACGGAGGTAGCGGAATACTCACATTGATCGGTTGAGTTGATTTGGAGACGATTCAAGCCCAAAAACGCACTGCCTTTCACGCCCACTGCATGCAGTCCACTGCCCTGCAAAACAGAAAATTAGGTGAAGAAACGGAGCTCCAATCTACGTCGGATGGATCCCGTCTCATGGGGGAACCTCCCTACCACCTTCGCAAGACTTGTAGTGTGCTAGCACTTGATTTCTCACCATGAGAAACCACTCTTGCTTCCCTTTAACTCACGCCCAAACTGGTTCAAAAACAGTGAAGAAATGGCCACCATTGCCGTGAGAGGAAGAGAGAATTTGAGAGAGAAGAGTGTTGTGTGTGTAAGTTGTTAATTAAAATGATTTACCAAAAATCAATTTATATTTATGCCATAATTTATTAAATTAATAATAAACTTATGACACAAATTCATGCAAAGGCTTAGAGTGTCAAACACTTCAATTTCCATGCAATACCATTGAGTGCATTGTACACAATCTCCATGCAACTATTAGAGTGTCAAATAAGCATAATATGACATGTGTCAAGTTAATGCATATCTTGACATGTGTCATGTGGGCCCCACACGTTTCCCAATGAAAGTGGGCCCACGTGCACTCACGCGTTCGGGTTCGATATTTCCGAAATACCGAGCTTACGTCGCGACGTTAATTCAATCGAATTTAAAAATAATTACGCCTGGCGAAATTATTTTTACGTCGCTAACGAATTAATTCTGAATTAACTCGTTTGCCCGAATTAAAATCTAATTTTAATTCCGCGTCGAAATCTAATTTCGTTTAATATATCGAATATATTAATTCATCGATTAATTCCAAATTAATCGTTCTCTCTCTTTAGACGATATTTTATCCCGGATAAAATATCTCCGTTATTAATCCTAGATTAATTTTCTCTCTCTTCTGTTATAATCCCAGATTATTCAAGAGTGCAAGTTGTGCGTCATCGGTGGATTATCGGGAAGCGACCCATGAGATCCCCGGATAATCTGGCAGTAAATACGGTCGTCGGAGTATCCGAATCACGTACGTACCAAGTACTACGTTCTACCGATTTACGAGACAAGGTCGACTCCTAGCAAAGCACCAAGTCTGCCCAATTCTCCGGACATATCCATCTAAGAATATTAAGATCTGTATCAAGCGTAGTATACAATGTATTGTGCATATCGGCCCAGTATCGGATGGTCACGTGCTAGGGCTGGGGCTGGATAAGTGTCTGCCCCGTCCGAAACACATATCGGATGTCTGGTAACTAGTCTCTATAATCGGATATTCATGACCTGGTCATAATATCCGATTGGATGCGCATCACTAAAAGAGCACTAATACCGTATCCTGCGTGACATCATCTCCATTATGACTGGAGTGATACTTCCGTCTCGACATCACATCCAATACACTACGACTCTCTGATAAACCCAGAAGTGGTGAACACACAACCAGTTAAGATCCCCCCACCCCCAAACCAAAGTTTACCGATTGTCGTAAGTATTAGCGATGTAAGTCTCAGGTTAAGACTATACACACCTACCTTGATTTCGGCCTCCCATAGACACCTAGTCATAATACCAATGGGATTCCGAAGGGTCTATCCAGAGCGAAGCTGTTTCCCGTACCATCGGTGAAACACGACCTCCTATCGCACTTGCATAAGTATCCAATACTTATATATATGAGAACTATGCCGTTGTGCCCTCACAACGCGCACAAGTGCAATACTAGCCTATTCCGCATTATCGATGTCCAGTCTCGATAATACTACGGCTAGGGATATTTAATGATTAATCCTTCGTGGACTGATACTGTCTCATATCATCTCAATCCAGGAACTAATCATAGGGACCTCTCTTCATTTATATATCTATGGTGATCTAATCACAAATGATGAGAGTGCAATTTCCTTGTTACATAGTTAATTTGCTACAACAACACAATGATCTGTGCAAATAGTGACGCTATGGGTCATTTTGTCCAACAACATCGTGGCGATGTGAAGATCGAAAATATCGTTTCAGATGATAACCATGCTATCCGCTGACGGAAAGCGATACTCTCAGCATAAGATGAGCGACCGTACATAGTTCAGGTATTGGAAACTTGAGTGTGATTGGCTATAGGCCAAGTGGGAGATTGTTAGACAATTATGACCCCATAGCATCACTATTTGTAAAGAACATGGTGTTCTTGCACAAATTAAACTATATGACAAAGAAATTGCTCTTTTATATTTTGCAATTGAATACTTGGATATATAAATGATAAAAGTCCATAGTTAGTTACCAGATTAATAGGATATGAGACAGTATTAAATCCACGAAAGGTTTAATCATTAATATCCCTAGTCGTAGTATTATCGTGACTGGACATCGATAATGCGGAATAGGCTAATATACACTTCTGCGGGTTATGGAAGGCTTAACGACATATTCTCCATATTTAAGTATTGGATATTATGCAAGTGTGATAGGAGGTTCTGTTAGCCGTTGGACCGGGACCAGCTTCGCTCTGGATAGACCCATCGGAGTCCCATTGGTAGTATGACTATGTGTCTATGGGAATTCGATTCAGGGTAGGTGTATGTGGTCTTAACCAGAGACTTGCATAGCTAGTACTTGCGACAATTAGTATACTTTGGTTTTGGTTGTCCGGAGCTTTAATAGGTTTTGTGTACGACTCTTCTGGGTATATGAGAATCATAGTGTATTGGGTATGATGTCAAGATGGAAGTATCACTTCAGTCATTGGAGATGATGATCACGCATGGATACAGAACTAGTACTTTTAAATGCTGTAGCTATTGGATAATAGACAGGTCATGATTATCCGATTACAGAGCTAGTTGCTAGTGATCTGATATATGCTTCGTATGGGGCAGACACAATTTCAGCCCTAGGCCTGGCATATGACATACGATACTGGATCGTAATACGCAATATATTGTATACTACGCCTGAACAGATTATGTAAATTCCATGTGTTGGACAATTATGACCATATCATCACATTTGTACAGAACGTGGTATTGTTGTACAAATTTACTATGTGACAAAGGAATTGCTCTTTTATCACTTGTAATTAGATTACCAAGATATATAAATGATAAAAGTCCATATGATTAGTTCCGGATTGATAAGATATGAGACAATATCAATCCATGAAGGTTTAATCATTAAAACATCCATAGTCATAGTATTATCAAGATTGGACATCGATAATGCAGAATAGACTAGTATTACACTTGTGCGTGTTATGGGAGCATAACGGCATAGTTCTCATATATTTAAGTATTGGATACTTATGCAAGTGTAATAGGAGGTTGTGTTTACCGATGGTACGGAACACAGCTTCGCTCTGGATAGACCCCTCGGAATTCCATTGGTAGTATGACTATGTGTCTATGGAAGTTCGAATCAGGGTGGGTGTATTTGGCCTTAACTTGAGACTTGCAACGCAATACTTACGATAATCAATATACTTTGGTTTTGGTCGTCCAGGGCTTTAACAGGTTCTGTGTACGCCTTTTCTGGGTATATTGAGAATTGTAGTGTATTGGGTTTGATGTCAAGATGGAAGTATCACTTCAGTCTTAGTGAAGATGATGATCACGCAGGATACCGAACTAGTACTCTTTAGTACTGCAGTCATCGGGATAATATGACTAGGTAATGATTATCCGATTATAGAGACTAGTTACCAGAGATCCGATATATACTTCGTACGGGGCAGACACAATTCCAACCCTAGGCCTAGCACCGTGACATCTGATACTGGATCGCAATACGCAATACGATGTTACTACGCCTGATATAGATTACATATTCATTTGAGAATATTTCTGGAGAATTGGGTAGGCACGGTGCTTTGCTAGAAGCCAACCATGTCTTTTAAATCGGTAAAAACGTAGTATGAGGTA
>SKCR01013314.1:0-20959 GCA_019454045.1 Zanthoxylum bungeanum | reverse complement strand
ACATTTAGGGGAATAGGTGAGAAGAGAAATACACAGAGTCAATAGGTAATAGGCTCGACACGCAGGTCCAATTAATAAATTCTAAATTTATTACAATAATTTCCAAAATTGCCCTCACCCATCTAATATCCATCCGATATACATTATTCATACATCACATCCATGTATTCACACAAGCATCTTATCAATCAATCTAATCCAATTAATTAATCTGAATATTAATGACCATCCAATGTTCAAACAACGATTTGATTTTGCGCGAGTCCGACTTTTTTTACGAATAAGTACTAAAAGTACGAATTCACGAATTATATTAAACTACAACATTAAATCCAATTTAATTTGCATTTAATATTAATTTATATATTTAATTCTAAATTAAATAGTTACACTTTTTAACGAGCCTTTACGACTTAGATTCTAAATCTAATCATTACGGGTCTCAAAGCTTGATTAACATCCAAAGTTAATTTAATTAAAGTCCAATGGGGTTTTAATTAATTTCTTAAGGCATGGACTTTTGGCCAATATGGGTCAAACACAAATACCAAAGCCCATTTAAGGAATCACTCTTATTTGCCAAGAAACCAATTTAGGCCCATTAGGCCCAATTAAAATCTAAGGTCCATTAAGTCATAATTGGACTTTATGGTTATGGTTTTGGGCCCAATTGGATCCAACCAATTAGCCTAAACCAAACTTGGCCCAACCAAGCCCATTAAGCCCAATTACAACTTTACAAGCCCAATTCCAAATTTGGCCCAATTAATTAAATTACAAAAATTCCAAATTTCATAATTAAATTAATTAAAGTGTATGCCATAATTAATTACCCAAATTAACATTTCCAAAACATCAATTTACTCAATTAATTATGCTCATTATCATCAACACATGTCCAACACATTTGAATAAAAAAATCACATCATTTTACATGTTTATAGTCACGGCAATGGTAGGGATTTCTTTGTCCGATTCGATTTTAATCCATTTAAATCCAAGTCAACATTACCTAATATTTTCCAACTCATCCTATGATCAAAAAACACAAAAATCACCATGACATTTTAGGGCATCATGATTCGGCCAAGCCAACCAATGTGGGGAAAATTCATCCAATTCAATTTTTATCAAATTGACAATGCATAACACTATGTTATCATAATTTAAGCATATACAAACAATCAATTTCACTCAAAATGCTCAAATCAATTTTGCCTAATTTTACCTAATTTCATTTCATGCTCAAAATGGCTCAAGATACCATTTTTGGTATTCTAATTAGTCCCAAGATCGATTTCAAGCAAGAAACATGTGCAAATACAACAATGAAGAATGGTGGAATCATACTTACATTGATCGGTTATGCGATGCGATGAAAAAAAAATCCCTGTGCTCCTCCTAGAAGCTCTTGACAATGGGCTTTTTGTGCTCTTTGAGAATTCGGTCATCACCTCCATGGAATCTCCAAGCTCCAAGCTTTGCAAATGGTGATTCCATGGTCACAAGTTGGTTTCCCTATCACCTTAGGATGACTCTTCATGTGCTAGCATAAGGGAAATTTGCCACAAATCATCATTGTTCTTCTTATAATACTCGGCCTTGCCAAGAAATGGAGAAGAAAATTGGCTTCAAAGCCGAGAGAGGGAGAGGAGGGAAATGGTTCCAAACCGTGAGTGGAGAGATAGAAGGGCAAGCGTGATGTTTTGGTTTTGTTTCTAAATTTAATACCAAAAGATTGATCTCCAAAATCTTGTAAAAGGCTTTCAAAAAGTCAAAAGAATTTGGAGCCAAAAATGGCCAAAAATGCCATCAACCACTCATGTCACTATTCACATCAATCAATGATGACAAGCATCACTTCACTTAAAGTGATGTGACTTCCATCACTTGATTGACTAGTGATTTGACGATAGATGTTACTTGTGGGCCGCACTTTAATTTGAAATGAGAGTGGGCCCGCAACACTCCCGGGCTCGGGTTCGCTAATTCCAAATTAACGAATTTTCGTTGCGACGTAATTAAATCAAATTCAATTAAATAATTTTGCCTAGCAAAATTATTATTCACGTCGCTAGCGAATTAATTCTAAATTAACTCGTTCGCCCGAATTAAAATCTAATTTTAATTCCGCGTCGAAATCCAATTTCGTATAATATATCGAATATATTATTTTATCGATTAATTCCAAATTAATTGTTCTCTCTTTTTTAATAATACTTTATCCCAGATAAAATATCTCTGTAATTAATCCCAGATTAATTTTCACTCTCTTATAATTAATCCCAGATTAATATAGTGCGAGACATTCGTCATCGGTGAATCTTCGGGAAGCAACCCATGAGATCCCCGAATATGTTGGCAGTAAATCCGGTCGTCGGACTATCCGAACTCGTACGTACCTAGTACTATATTTTTACCGATTTACAAGACATGGTTGGCTTCTAGAAAAGCATTGTGCCTACCCAATTCTCCAAAATATTCTTACCGGAATATGTGATCTATATCAGGCATAGTATACGTAGTATTGCATATTTCGATCTAGCATCGGATGTCACGTGCAAGGCTTGGGGCTGGAATCGTGTCTGTCCCGTACGAAGCACATATCAGATATCTGGTAACTAGTCTCTATAATCGGATAATCATGACCTAGTAATATTATCCCGAAGACTGCAGTACATAAGAGAACCAGTTCCGTATCTACGTGATCATCATCTCCACTATGAATGGAGTGATACTTCCATCTTGACATCACACCCAATACACTACTATTCTCAATATACCCAGAAGAGGCGTACACAGAACCTGTTAAAGCCCTGGACGACCAAAACAAAAGTATATTGATTGTCGCAAGTATTAGCGGTGCAAGTCTCAGGTTAAGACCAAATACACCTACCCTGATTCGGACTTCCATAGACGCATAGTCATACTACCAATTGAATTCTGAGGGGTCTATCCAGAGAGAAGATGTTTCCGTACCATCGGTAAAACAACCTCTTATTACACTTGCATGAGTATCATATACTCAAATATTGGAGAACTATGCTGTTATGCTCCCACAACGCGCACAAGTGTAATACTAGTCTTAACGCATTATCGATGTCCAATCTCGATAATACTCTGACTATAGATATTTAATGATTAAACCTTCGTGGATTGATACTGTCTCATAGCATCTCAATCTGTAACTAATCATGGACCTTCTATCATTTATACATCTTGGTAATCTAATTACAAATGATAAAAGGGCAATTTCCTTTGTCACATAGTTAATTTGTACAACAACACCATGATCTATACAAATAGTGTGCTATGGGTCATAATTATCCAACAGTGCGGATATCAGAATCATGCTTCTGGCAATTTGGATCATGTTTTGGATTTTCTAAGCCCATCAAGGTTTTCATACAAGTTGGCCCATTATCATTTTAAAGCATTCAATCATATTATCGAAAGGTGCAAACTTGTCCTAGTGAAAAGGCCCAACAGGTTTACATTTTTGCGATAAGGTGGCTAAAAAACTTCAAATGGTAGGGGGCCCAAACAAAAGGTGGCCCGTTGTCATTTTCAAAGATTTTGGCGCAATCATCATAAGATATAAAGCCGAACAAGTTTGTATCCTATGACGAGAAGTCCAAAAGGATCCGAATAACAATGGTCCCAAACACAAGCATAGTGGTAGCTTCTAAAGGACATATAACTATGGTTAATATATGGGCTTATAAGGGTATGTACAAAGGCTTCCGCTAGCGAAGGGTTGCTCACAACTAGGTCTCCCCACTCAAAGGTTCGAGCGACCACAGTGAGTGCACCTTTCTTATACCCTAAGGTACGTGCCAACTAGTGATGACCATCACATAACGATCTGCCGCCTTGAGTGAAAGCGACTTTACGATACATGACGGCATCGGGGTAAAAAGGGTATGCAAAATATATGAGACTTGGTTAACCAAAGTCAAAGCCATTGACACCACAAGCATTGTTTCGGGGTCGATTCTTTATCACATTCGATTCGGCAGACTATAAACATGCGACCACGACGCTGTCTGGATCGTGGCCCGTAGGAGTACAGAGTAGCCCGGGGGGGCTAAACCGGAGAATGAATGTTCACTACCCAGTGTGAACTGGGAAATGATTTAAGGCTGCACCCACCCCTCGTAAGGGAATACCTCAAACCGTTGGGTTCAGAATGGTCCCTTACTTATGCCAGTATAGTGGACGGGTTCACACAATAGTACAACCAAGTCTTATGCAACACATGCAAGATATCTCAAAATATCACGCAAGTTTGCACAGCTATAAACATATAAATGAAAGCGAATGCATAATTCCAAAACCATATTATCCAGGAAGTACGATAATGCAAATTACAAGAATAGTAAGAACGTTAATAATAAAGTGAGATAATTAAGAGCATAATGAAAAATAAATAACTAAAGAGAAAAAAATGCATAAGATGTAAAGAAAGAATTTGTCCAGTGTGTATGCGTTCGTGTAGTGTTCGAGAACGCGTTCAAACAAAATGAGGTGGGAAGCATGCGTTCGAGTAGCGTTCGGAAATGCCGTTCGAACATGATTACAAAATGGCATATTAATATCATAAACCATACGTGAATATTTCCTGAGCGGTAATGGAGTTGTATCCCAAGTACAGACCGCACTACATGTTAGACATTATGTCCCATAGCGTCACTGTTTGTAAATGATATTGTATTATTGTACAAAATTAACTATGTGATTATGAAGTTGCCTTTTGCCGTTTTGTAATATTATTTACTTTGACTTATAAATGGCGAAAGTCCATATGATTAGTACCTGGACTGAGAATGATATGAGACAGTATCAGTCCCCAAAGGTTTAATCATTAAATATCCCTAGTCGTGGTATTATCGAGACTGGACATCGATAATGCGGAATAGACTAGTATTGCGCTTGTGCACGTTGTGAGGGCACGACGGCATAGTTCTCATATATTTAAGTATTGGATACTTATGCGAGTGCGATAGGAGGTTGTGTTTTACCGATGGTACGGAAAACAGCTTCGCTCTGGATAGACCCCGCGGAATCCCATTGGTAGTATGTCTGCGTGTCTATGGGAGGCCGCATCAGGGTAGGTGTATATGGTCTTAACCTGAGACTTACATCGCTAGTACTTGCGACAATCGGTAAACTTTAGTTTTGGTGGTTGGGGACCTTAACCGGTTCTGTGTACACCTCTTCTGGGTTTATCGAGAATCGTAGTGTACTGGATGTGATGTCAAGATGGAAGTATCGCTTCAGACATATGGAGGTGATGATCACGCAGGACACAGAACTAGTACTCTATAAAAGGTTGCAACCGTCGGGACAATATGACAAGGTCAGGATTGTCCGATTTAAAGAGACTAGTTGCTTGATGTCCGATATATGTTTCGTACGGGGCAGACACATCTCCAGCCCCAGGCCTAGCATGTGACCATCCGATACTGGATCGATGTACGCAATACTACGGTATACTACGCCTGATACAGATCTTATATTCCTATAAGAATATTTCTGGAGAATTGGGTAGGCATGGCGCTTTGCTAGAAGCCAACCTTGTCTTGTGAATCGGTAAAGACGTAGTACGAGGTACGTACGTGTTCGGATTATCCGACGACCGTGTATTTACTGCCAAAATATCCGGAGATCTCTTGGGTCGCTTCCTGAAGATTCACCTATGATATTTGATTCGAACTTAATTAATCTTGGATTAATTGCGGAGAAACTTTATCTCGGATAAAGTGCCTTATTTAGAGAGAGAGAACGATTAATTTGGAATTAATCGATAAAATTATTATATTCGATATAATAATCGAAATTCGATTTCGACGCGAAATTAAAATTAGATTTTAATTCGGGCATACGAGTTAATTTAGAATTAATTCGTAAGCGACGTAAATAATAATTTCGCTAGGAGCGATTATTTATTTAAATCCGATTTAATTAACGTCGCGACGCTAGCTCGGTATTTCGGAAATATCGAACCCGAACGCGTGAGTGGACGTGGGCCCACTTTCATTGGGAAACGTGTGGGGCCCACATGACACTTGTCATTGATATGGCATTGCATGTTAATAGTGTATAAAACACTCTAAGGCATTGCATGGTGATAGTGTGCATTTCACTCAAAAGCATTGCATGGAGTTTGAGTGTTGACACTCTAAGCCATTGCATGGTTTATGTCATAGATTTATTATTAATTTAATAAATTATAACATAAATATAAATTGATTTTTGGTAAAACAAAGATTAATTAATCAAGACATTTTCACAAAATTCTCTCTTCTCTCTCAAATTGCCGAGAGCTCCATTGACAAGGGCAAGGAAGATTTGATCTTCCACTTCTCCATTTTTGCTAGCACAAGCAAGGGATCAAAAGAGGTGATAGGGAAACCATCAAAGAGCTTGGAATACAAGAGCTTGGAGCTTGAAGTCTTCTTCTTCCTCTTGGCCGAATCCTCCACCACTTGGAGCTTCTACCATTTGATCTTCTACTTCATCACAAGGCATTGTAAGTATGATTCCGCCATACTTCATGTTTAAATATATATTCTTTATAGTATTTCACATGCTTAATCTTTGTTTGGGACATATTATAGAAACCAACAATGGTATCATTGAGCTAGGTTTAAGCATGAAATACTTTAGGTTAAAATTTGGGAAAAATTGATTGAAGCATGTTCTTGTGAAATTTGATGAATGAGTATGCTTATATGTATGTTAAATGACATTATATGAAATCAATTTTATGAAAAATGCATTGGATGATTTTTCCCCAAAATTTCTACCTTGGCCGAATGGGTGTGATAAATTGATTGAAGCATGTTCTTGTGAAATTTGATGAATAAGTATGCTTGCATGTATATAGAATGATATTACATGGAATCAATTTTATGAAAAATGCATTGGATGATTTTTCCCCAATATATTCACCTTGGCCGAATGGCATGATGAAATTGATATAAGCATGTTCTTATGAAATTTGATTAATAAGTATGCTTGCATGTGTATAACATGATGTTATATGGAATCAATTTCATGAAAAATGCATTGGATGATTTTTCCCCAAATCCATGCCTTGGCCGAATGTATTACTACTTGGAGTGGTTTGATATTTTTGTGTATAAGATCATTGGATGACTTAGAACGTGTATGGGACGTAGATTAGTAATTCAATCGGATTGATTGAAATACAAATCGATACACAAAAACTCACCTTGGCCGAATACATAAGACATGTAATGGAGTTGATTTTTTGTTAAAATTAATGTTGGACATTTATTTTGAACAATACATGATTAATAAATTAAATGGGTATTATTGGAATATTTGGTTTAATATGTTAATCTTGATATTACACTTTAATTAATTGGATTTTAATGTTTGGAATATTAAAATTTAATTAATGGGCTTAATTGGTTAATTGGGCTTTTAATATTGTATTTGGGCATAATGGGCTTGGTTGGACCAAGTAGATTTGGGCCAAATGGATTGGATCCAATTTGGGCCTAAATCACTCCATTAAGTCCAAATATAATATAATGGGCTTTAATAATTTAATTGGGCCTTATGGGCTTGAAATTGGTTTTATGGCACTTAAGGGTGATTCCTTATTTGGGCTTGGTAATTGGGTATGACCCACATTGACCAAAGCCCAAGCCTTAATAAATCAATTGAAAGCCCATTTGACTCGAATTAAATTAAACATTGGATGTTAGTTGGGCTTTGAGACCCAATAGAATTGGATTTAGAATCTAAGTCTTTAAAGCACATTAAAGTGTAAACATTTAATTTGGAATTAAATAATTGAATTAGTATTGAATACGAATTAAATAAGATTTAATAAGTAGTTCGATATAATTCGCGAATTCGTACCTTGTGTACTTATTCTCAATCGAGTTGGACTCGCGCAAAATCAAACCGTTGTTTGAACATTGGATGATCACTTTAACAAAGACTAATTAATTGGATTAGATTGGTTGTAAAAGCATGTCTTGTTTGAATATATATGTATGTGATGAATGAATAGTGTATATCGGATGGATATTAGAAGGGAAAGGGTAATTTTAGAAATTATTGTAAATTTGGAATTTATAAATTGGACCTGCGTGTCCAGCCTTATCTCTTTATCTCTTTGTATTCTCTTCTCACCTAATTCCCCTCAATGTAAATGAGGTTTCTCTTATTGTATTATGTAATTGGGTAGAGTAGAAGTAGAATAGTGCTAACGGGGAGAGGAAAGGAGTGAGTGATTGTTCTAGGAACAAGTTGTTTATATATCCATCCGCATATCACTATTATTTTACTTTACGCGCTTTATGATGTTAGAAGCATGCTTAAGGGTGTATGATGATGAGACCTAACAAAGATAAATAAATTGGTTGCCAATTACGCAAAAATCCCTCAAACAATATTAAGCGATTTTCCTTCCGTTGAATGATTCTTTCTCAAGATCCGAAATTGGCATTGGTTTGTTGGCCAAAGTCAAGACCTTTGTCATATGAGGATGTGTTTGAATCATGAGAATTTTGTTCCACATCGGTGTCCTGTCCAAGTTGTGATTTGTTGGCCAAAGTCAAGATCACTTCTTGTCCATCGACATTGATTACGAAATTTTCCTTGTCAATGGGTCCCGCTTAACTGGAATCATTAGGTTTGTTGTGCCAAAGCCAAGGCTTAGTTGATTCAGAGGAAATGGTTAGGAAAATGTATTAGATACATTGACATATGTATTAGATATATATGTTTCGGACTTGGATGTCCACCTACCGGATCTAGGAATTGGATGGGATCCAATTGATCTTCGAGATCTACCTAGTTAAATATCATACAACTTGTTGGCCAAAGTCAAGGTTGTGTGTTATTTAACGGGATCCTAGCCCACTAGGAAATTAGATTTCCCGAGTTGTCTACAGAGGGTTAGAAACTTGAAGAAAATAGTGGGAGGCTATTATTGAATTTGCAATTTCATTCAGATATTAGCCTTACGCGTCTTTCAAAATTATTTCGTCAATATTTTAAATAATTAGTTGGACTAATATATTGTTATTTTTATATGTAACAGTTTGACTGTACCCATAACATCGTTGACTTTATAGTTGGACTATAGTTGTCAAGATGACTGGCAAAGGTAATATCCGCGACATAATCATGGGCGATAATGTCTTCAAAGGGACAAACTTTGCCGACTGGGAAATGAACCTCAAGATAGTGCTTGGGGCTGAGAGGATACTGTATACTATTCAGAGACCTCTCCCGCCTAAACCCACTGAGCCACTGGAGCTAGAGTTATGGAAAACTCATAGTGATGATTGTGACCAAGCTCAGTCAGTTATGCTAGCTGCAATGACTCAGCATTTCAGACGCCAGAATAGGGACTTGGATCCCTATAACATGATGGCAAGATTGCGTGATCTTCACCGCACCAATAAGCGGATGAAGAGGTACGAGCTAGTAAGGAAACTCTTCCGCTCCCGGATGACAGATGGCGCATCAGTTGAAGCCCATGGGGCTCAAATGATTGCCGATATTGATGAGTTGGCCAATATGGGAATAGTCTTGGAGGCTGATCTGACTATAGATATGATCTTGCAGTCACTTCCCGATACTTGGAAACAAATCATAGTCAACTACAAGTTGATGGATACTGACGACACTCTCGGAGAGAGTTGTTGTGCTGCTGAAGGAGTCCGAAAAGGAACTCCTAAAGGGGAGCAAGCGCGAGGCGCATTTAGCATTGACCTCTCATGCGCCAAAGGGTGGCCCCAAGGCAATTGGAGGTGCAAGGAAGAAGAAGTTCAAGAAGAAGGGTAAAGGCAAGTTGACAGTGGCTTCTAGGAAGCCAAAGGACAAATCTCGCGACATCTGCCTCAACTGCGGCAAGAGGGGTCACTGGAAACGTGACTGCCGAATGAGCATTGTGCAGAGGGAGGATATCAAGGCTGGCAAGGCCATTGCCTCTGGTATGTTTGTTATTGAGATAAATATGAATACTTCTAGTTTTAAAAATTGGATTTTTGATTCTGGTTGTGGTGCTCATATTTGTACTGATGTGCAGGATCTGCATGATAGCAGGGTGCTGGCATCAGGGGAGATGGATCTACGGGTCGGAAACGGAACACCAGTTGCTGTTTTGGCCGTAGGCACTTTTGTTTTAGTACTGCCCTCAGGGCATGAACTTAAACTTTTGAACTGTTATTTTGTTCCTAGTTTAACTAGGAATATTATATCTGTATCCTTGTTGACCCAGCAGGGTTACACTTTTGTATTCAGGAACACAGGGTGTTATTTATATAAAAATGATGCAGAAATTTGCACAGCTGTTGCAAATAACGGTCTTTATATTTTGAATATAAATGAATCTCCTAAAATGACAAACAAAAGGCTCAAAAGGAGTAATCTAAAAGATGAAGCTTATATGTGGCATTGTCGTCTGGGACACATCAACAAGACTCGCATATCCACACTTTCAAAGAGTGGGTACTTGGACGAATTTGATCCCAATTCATATGACGTCTGCGAATCTTGTCTTTTAGGCAAAATGCCTAAATCACCTTTTAGCGGTAAAGGTGAACGTGCCACAGAACTGTTAGCTCTCTCGTTCATACTGACGTATGCGGGCCCATGTCTAGCCAGGCTAGAGGTGGATTTCACTACTTCGTAACCTTTACAGATGATGCATCTCGTTACGGTTATGTGTATCTTATGAGACACAAGTCGGAAACTTTTGAGAAATTCAAAGAGTTTCGACACGAAGTGGAGAGAAACAAACAGGGAAGAATATTAAGACATTACGGTCAGACCGTGGTGGCGAATACTTAAGTTATGAGTTTCAAGATTACTTGAAAGAATATGGTATTCTTTCACAGTGGACTCCTCCTGGAACACCGCAATTAAACGGTGTGTCCGAACGGAGAAACCGCACCTTGTTGGACATGGTGAGGTCAATGATGAGTCGCACTGAGCTACCAATATCCTTCTGGGGATACGCATTAAACAGTGCTATACTTATTTTGAATAAGGTACCGTCGAAGTCTGTTGAACAGACTCCATATGAGATATGGACAGGAAGGAAACCAGGTTTCTCTTTCCTGAAGATTTGGGGATGCTGGGCATATGTTAAACGTTTGGAAGGTACCAAACTTGAACCCAAATCTGATAAATGCCTTTTCGTTGGATATCCTAGGGAAACCAAAGGATATTACTTCTATCACCCACAAGAGAACAAAGTATTTGTTGCTCTACATGCGGTTTTCCTTGAGAAGGAATTCCTAAATGCAGTGGTAAGTGGGGGAGGAAAGTAGAACTCGATGAAGATCGTAGTATGACTGTTCCTGGCAATGAATCAACGACGGAACAAGAACAGACCATCCGGGATGAGTCTGTACCACAAACTTCACATACACAAGGACCGCGTAGGTCGGAGAGAGTCAGAACAGTACCTGAGAGGTATGGGTTCCTGATCTCACCTCATATAGATATTAATCTTATTGAGGATAATGAGCCGGCTACGTATGAGGAAGCGATACAAAATATCGATTCCGCTTTATGGCAAGAAGCCATGAAGTCCGAGATGGATTCCATGTACGCCAACCAAGTTTGGACACTGGTTGATGCACCAGAAGGCGTAAAGCCTATTGGATGCAGATGGATCTTCAAGAAGAAGACCGACATGGATGGCAACGTACAAACGTACAAAGCTAGGCTTGTAGCGAAGGGGTATCGTCAACAATACGGTATTGATTATGACGAGACCTTCTCACCCGTTGCCATGATTAAATCCATTCGGATAATGCTTGCAATAGCTGCATATTTCGACTTCGAGATATGGCAGATGGACGTTAAAACGCTTTCCTTAACGGAAACCTTTTGGAGGATGTTTATATGCAACAGCCTGACGGTTTTATCGTGCCTAGACTTGCAAACAAGGTTTGCAAGTTAAATCGATCCATTTATGGATTGAAGCAAGCATCACGGTCATGGAATCAGCGTTTTGATGAGATCATAAAGGAATATGATTTCGTGCAAAACGCAGATGACCCTTGTGTATACAAGAAGGTTAGTGGGAGAGCACTTACTTTTATTGTCCTTTATGTCGACGACGTATTGCTTATAGGCAATGACATTCCCATGCTAACGTCGGTGAAAGCTTGGCTTTCATTAAAATTCTCCATGAAAGATCTGGGAGAAGCAGCCTTTATTCTTGGAATAAAGATCTACAGGGATAGATCTAGAAAGCTGCTTGGACTCTCCCAGAGTACATACATTGATAAAGTGTTGAAGAGATTCAACATGGAACAATCCAAGAGGGGATTGGTTCCAATGGTACGAGGTACCTCTCTGTCTAAGGACATGTGTCCTAAGACTCAGGAAGAGAGAGAGACCACATGAGTCGGATACCGTTCGCCTCGGCAGTCGGATCGATCATGTATGCCATGATATGTACACGACCTGATGTCTCATATGCTTTGAGCATGTGCAGTCGCTATCAGGCCGATCCAGGTGAAGGTCACTGGATAGCAGTTAAGAATATCCTTAAGTATCTTAAACGAACTAAGGATGCTTTCTTAATTTATGGAGGTGGAGAACTTGCGGTATCTGGGTATACCGATGCAAGTTTCCAAACCGACAAGGATGACTACAAGTCGCAATCCGGGTACATTTTTTGCTTGAATAACGGAGCAGTGAGCTGGAAATCTTCCAAGCAAGATACTGTTGCCGATTCAACAACAGAAGCGGAGTACATCGCTGCATCTGAAGCAGCAAAGGAGGCAGTTTGGATCCGAAAGTTCCTAATCGGATTAGGAGTAGTTCCGTTAGCAGCTCAGAGCCCGTTCCATTGTATTGTGACAATAACGGGGCTATAGCACAGGCTAAGGAACCAAGGTCTCATCAACGGTCCAAGCATGTTCTTCGACGTTATCATCTGATTCGGGAGATTATACATCGTGGCGATGTAAAAGTCGAGAAGGTCACATCAGATGACAACATTGCAGATCCGCTGACGAAAGCTGTTCTACAGCAAGTTTTTGAACGACACATACATAGTTCGGGTATTAGATGCTTGAGTGACTGGCTATAGGCCAAGTGGGAGATTGTTAGACATTATGTCCCATAGCGTCACTGTTTGTAAATGATATTGTATTATTGTACAAAATTAACTATGTGATAATGAAATTGCCTTTTGCCGTTTTGTAATATTATTTACTTTGACTTATAAATGGCGAAAGTCCATATGATTAGTACCTCTGGACTGAGAATGATATGAGACAGTATCAGTCCCCAAAGGTTTAATCATTAAATATCCCTAGTCGTGGTATTATCGAGACTGGACATCGATAATGCGGAATAGACTAGTATTGCGCTTGTGCACGTTGTGAGGGCACGACGGCATAGTTCTCATATATTTAAGTATTGGATACTTATGCAAGTGCGCGATAGGAGGTTGTGTTTTACCGATGGTACGGAAAACAGCTTCGCTCTGGATAGACCCCGCGGAATCCCATTGGTAGTATGTCTGCGTGTCTATGGGAGGCCGCATCAGGGTAGGTGTATATGGTCTTAACCTGAGACTTACATCGCTAGTACTTGCGACAATCGGTAAACTTTAGTTTTGGTGGTTGGGGACCTTAACCGGTTCTGTGTACACCTCTTCTGGGTTTATCGAGAATCGTAGTGTACTGGATGTGATGTCAAGATGGAAGTATCGCTTCAGACATATGGAGGTGATGATCACGCAGGACACAGAACTAGTACTCTATAAAAGGTTGCAACCGTCGGGACAATATGACAAGGTCAGGATTGTCCGATTTAAAGAGACTAGTTGCTTGATGTCCGATATATGTTTCGTACGGGGCAGACACATCTCCAGCCCCAGGCCTAGCATGTGACCATCCGATACTGGATCGATGTACGCAATACTACGGTATACTACGCCTGATACAGATCTTATATTCCTATAAGAATATTTCTGGAGAATTGGGTAGGCATGGCGCTTTGCTAGAAGCCAACCTTGTCTTGTGAATCGGTAAAGACGTAGTACGAGGTACGTACGTGTTCGGATTATCCGACGACCGTATTTACTGCCAAAATATCCGGAGATCTCTTGGGTCGCTTCCTGAAGATTCACCTATGATATTTGATTCGAACTTAATTAATCTTGGATTAATTGCGGAGAAACTTTATCTCGGATAAAGTGCCTTATTTAGAGAGAGAGAACGATTAATTTGGAATTAATCGATAAAATTATTATATTCGATATAATAATCGAAATTCGATTTCGACGCGAAATTAAAATTAGATTTTAATTCGGGCATACGAGTTAATTAAGAATTAATTCGTAAGCGACGTAAATAATAATTTCGCTAGGAGCGATTATTTATTTAAATCCGATTTAATTAACGTCGCGACGCTAGCTCGGTATTTCGGAAATATCGAACCCGAACGCGTGAGTGGACGTGGGCCCACTTTCATTGGGAAACGTGTGGGGCCCACATGACACTTGTCATTGATAGGCATTGCATGTTAATAGTGTATAAAACACTCTAAGGCATTGCATGGTGATAGTGTGCATTTCACTCAAAAGCATTGCATGGAGTTTGAGTGTTTGACACTCTAAGCCATTGCATGGTTTATGTCATAGATTTATTATTAATTTAATAAATTATAACATAAATATAAATTGATTTTTGGTAATACAAAGATTAATTAATCAAGACATTTTCACAAAATTCTCTCTTCTCTCTCAAATTGCCGAGAACTCCATTGTCAAGGGCAAGGAAGATTTGATCTTCCACTTCTCCATTTTTGCTAGCACAAGCAAGGGATCAAAAGAGGTGATAGGGAAACCATCAAAGAGCTTGGAATACAAGAGCTTGGAGCTTCAAGTCTTCTTCTTCCTCTTGGCCGAATCCTCCATCACTTGGAGCTTCTACCATTTGATCTTCTACTTCATCACAAGGCATTGTAAGTATGATTCCGCCATACTTCATGTTTAAATATATATTCTTTATAGTATTTCACATGCTTAATCTTTGTTTGGGACATATTATAGAAACCAACACTACAGTCTATTCGATTCGGCTACGAAATTTATATCTGGGTTTCCATCGATATACCGCAAGAGGCAACACTTCAATCATTAACACAATGCAAACATGAAAGTAAACGTGATTTGATGCAAATGAGTCGCAATGGCTAATGAGCAAGAATAAGAGCGAAATAAACGCGAGATGAATACTAAAAAAATAAAGGCGAAACTAAACGTGGAAGAATAAATAAAGATAAATAATGGAATGAATGCAAGCGACAAGTCAAAATGGCAACAAAAGACATATAACTAAATAAAAAATGAATAACTTGTCTAGTGCTCTTGAGGTTGCGCAACCAATCGGGATATTGTGACCAGGTCATGAATATCGATATAGGAGACTATGTTACCAACATCGATATGTGCTTCGGACGGGGTGGTGGGGTAGGTAGACACTTATCCAGCCCCAGTCCTAGCACGTGACTATCCGATACGGGCCGATACACACAATACAATCGTATACTACGCTTGATACAGATCTTAATATTTCTTAAATGGATAGCTGGAGAATTGGGTAGACTTGTGCTTTGCTAGGAGTCGACCTTGTCTCGTAAATCGTAATTAAAACGTAGTACTTGGTACGTACGTGATTCGGATACTCCGACGGCCGTATTACTGCCAACTTATCCGGGGATCTCATGGGTCACTTCCGATAATCCACGATGACACACAACTCGCACTCTTGAATAATCTGGGATTATATAGAAGAGAGCGAAAAAATTAATCTAGGATTAATTACAGAGATATTTTATCTAGGATAAAATATCGTCTAGAGAGAGATACGATTAATTTGGAATTAATCGGTAAATTAATATATTCGATATATAAATGAAATTAGATTTCAACGCGGAATAAAATTAGATTTATTCGGGCGAACGAATTTAATTTAGAATTAATTCGTTAGCGATGTGAATAATGAACCGCTAGGCGTAATCATTTAATTACGACGCGACGGAAAATCGTTAATTTAGAATTAACGAACCCGAGCCTGAGTGTGATTGCGAGCGCATTCATATTTCGAATTCGAGTGCGGCAACGCAAGTCACATCAAGCGTCAAATCATTCGTCACATCAAGCGTCAAATCAAATGTACTTTGAGTGATGTGATTGATTGATGTGATTGAGTTGATTGATTGAAAGACTACATCAAGTCACTTTAATAAAGTGAAATGAATAGTTGATGTAAGTAGGTGTAATAGTGATTGGAGGGAAAAAGCATTTACTTTTGTTTTATTTAATCAATTAAGTAAATGGTTTTAATATTTTTTCTTGGAAATTATATAAAGCATTTTGGAAAATGCTTCACCAACTTTTACACATTTTTCATTTCTCTCTTTTCTCCCACCAAAAACTCACGCCCAAGGGGCATTATTTTCTCTTCTACACAGCTCACTGCCGTGAGCTTCAAGGGAGGCAAAGAGTGGATTTTCATGGTGGAAATCCAAGTGCTAGCACACTTACGAGTCTTGCGAAGGTGGTAGGGAGGTTCACCCATGAGGCGGGACTCATCCGACGGAGTTTGGAGCTTCGAAATGAGATCCAAAACTGCCCAAACCAGTGAAGAATTCTGCACAGCAGTGGCGCCAAAACAGTGAGCATTTTGGGCTTTGTTCGTCTTCAAATCGACTCAACCGATCGATGTGAGTATTCCGCTATCTCCGTTGGTGTATTCACGCATTGTTTTCATTGCTTGTTTGATCTTGGGACCTAGATAATAACCAACACGAACAACTTTTAGATCTATCCAGTAGATCCTTATTCGTAGAATAAAGGTTGTCTCTCCAAAGAATTCTACGGAGAATTTTCATGAAAGCCAAGCTTTAACCGACTGTATTCTGGGAATATCATTTCCAAGAAATGACATATCATCATTTTTTAGGACAATCACTGTCAGTGCGCTCCCATTAACCTCCTTATATACACAAGAATCATTTTCGTTTGAATTAAATCATATACCATTATGATTACAACAAAATGATAATTCCAAGAACGCAATGCTTGCTTCAATCCATAAATGGATCGAATTAACTTTCAAACCTTGTTTGCTCATTTTGGTACGACAAAACCGTCAGGATGTTGTAAACATTCTCCAAAAGGTTTCCATTTAAGGAAACCGATTTTGACGTTCAGCTGCCATATTTCATAAATGAAACATGCAGCATTGGCAAGCATTATCCAAATGGATTTAACCATTGCAATGAGTAAAAGGTATCGTTGTAATCGACACAATGTTGATAACGATACCTTTTCGCTACAAGCCCAGTTTAGTACATTGGTATCTTGCCTTCCATGTATGTCTTCCTTGAAGACTTATATAGTACCAATAGGCATAATGTCTTCCGGTACAACAACCAGTGTCTAAACTTGGTTGGTATACATAGAATCCATTTCTGACTTCATGGCACTTTGCCATAATAGGGAGTCGATACCTTGTATACTTCCTCATACGTAGTCAGTTCGTATTCCTCAATAAGATTGACATCTTCATGAGGTGAGATCAGAAACCCATACCTCCCAGGTTGTTTTCTGACTCTCTCCGACTATCGCGGTTTTTGTGTATTCGAAGATTATTGGTATAGTTTCATCCTTGATGAACTATTTGTGTTCCGTTAAGGAATCGGTGCCTGGAATAGTATTACACTGATTTTCATCGAGTTTTACTTTCCTCCCACTTACCACTGCATATCGGTATTCCTCTTAGGAAAACCGCATGGTGAGCAACAATTAAATTGTTCTCATGTGAGTTGTATAAGTACTATACTTTGGTTACCCTAGGATAACCCACAAATTAGGCACTTATCTGATTTGGGTTCTAGTTTGGTATCATCCAAACATATGCCAGCATTCCCAAATTTTCAGGAATGAGAAAACCCAGTTTCTTTCCTGTTCATATCTAATATGAAGTTTGTCTAACAGATTTTTATGAACCTTATTCAAAATAAGTTTTGCACTGATTAAGCGTATCCTTTGAAGGAAATTGTAGCTCAGAGCGACTCATGATTAACCTTATCATGTCTAACAAAATTTGGTTTCTCTGTTCGGACACACCGTCAAATTGACATGTCCCGGAAGGAGTCCTCATTGAAAGAATAGTATAATCTTTCAAGTATTTGAGAAACTTATTGCTTAAGTATTTTCCATCACGGTCTAACCGTGACAGTTTTAATACGTTAGCCGGTCTGTCTGTCTACTTCGTGTCGAAACTCTTTGAATTCATCAAAAGTTTCTGATTCGTGTTTCACAAGAAACACATAACCATAACGCGATGCCACATCCGTAAAGGTTTCGAAGTATTCATATCCACCTCTAGCCTAGATAGACATGGGCCCACTTATGTCACTATGAACGAGGGCTAACAGATCGGTGGCATTTGCACTTTTACCAAGTAAAAAGTATTTCAGGCACTTTGCCTAATAAACTAGATTCGTAGACATTATTTGAATAGAATGAAATCCGTCCTAGTATCCACTCTTCGAAAGTGTGGATATACGAGTCTTGTTAATTGTGTCCCAGACAACATTGCCACAAATAAGTCTCATCTGATTAAATCAGTTTGAGCTATTTGATTGCCCTACTATACGTTTGAGATTTATTTATATTCAAAATATAAATACTGTTATTTACATCTAATGTGTTTATCTCAATATCATCTTTATAAAATAAAAGACTTTAGTGTTCTAGAATATAAAGGTATTCCCGCAACGGGTTAAACCCTGATATAGAGATAATGTTTCTAGTCAAACTAGTTACATTCTAACAGTTTCCTAATTTAAGTACATACCCGAATGGTAGTTCCTAAACTTAGGTTTCTACGGTTAAAACAGCGACTGTCGTCCCATTTCTGACTCGCAGATAAATCTCAACTGAAGTCAGTATCCTGCTTATCAGCAGATTCTGCGCACCAGTACGTATATTTATGTACCACATCCAGTATCTAAAATCCAATTTCAATACTAGTAGTGAACATGTTGATGACAAACATATTTGAAGTCGGAGCCTTGTCCGTCTTCAATTCCTTCATGTTTGCCTTGTCCATACGGCAGTCACGCTTCCAGTGACCTCATTTGCCACAGTTTAGGCATACATTTTGGGATATGTCCTATGTCTTCCCAGAAGATTATATTGATTTTGCCTTTGCCGCTTTTCCACACCCCAAAAGCCTTTGTCCAAGCCTTGGCCTTCTGGGATGCCGAAGTAAGATGTGCCTTGCGCTTCTTGCCATATTGCAACTCTGGCTTTGTCTCCTTGAGTATAGCCATTAACTCTCCAATAGTTTTCTATTGCAATTTGTGCTTCTAAGATCTAAGGATAGATCTATGAAGATCCTTCAATTTCAATATCATATTATAAGGATCTAATCCTTAGTTCTGACTAAGAAATTAAGGAGTCTTTGCGGAAAGCATAGCAGATCAAGCACTAAAGTTATCATCACATGAATATTCCAAATATCATGTTCTACTATTTGCTCAACTCCGGCTTAGGCTCGAGACGTCACTCTATCAAATAAAGTAACTTCTCGGTCCTCAAGACTATCCTGAGATTTTATTCCCAATCTGAAAATTAAGCTGTTTAAAAAACATTTTCTCCCAGGTTTATGTTCTAAACGCTAATTTTTCATTTATCTTGATTCCAATAGTCTAACTTGTTGGGTTTCTATTAGGTCCCAAGGATCAAATCAAGCAATGAAACATATATGTGAATACTCAAAGAAGTTACAGAATACTTACAATGATCGGTCTAGCGATGCGTTGAACAACAAAAAATATTTTTATGCCCTTTGAAGCTCACGGTAGTGGGCTGTTTTTGCTCCTTCAAATTCGGCCATAGATGATCCACCAAGCTCCAAGCTTTTTGTTGTGATTTCATGCTCACAAATCGGTTTCCCTATCACCTTCGCAAGACCCCGTTTAGTGTGCTGGCACTTGGTAATTTTTGCCACAAAAATCACCATTGCATCTCCTTGTATTCTCGGCTTTTGACAGAAAAAAAGAGAAGAAAAAGTGGTCCAACGTCTCACCGATTCTTAATGGATGGTACACCAACGTCAATAAAAATTTCCTCGAGTTGAGTGAGCATAGTGATTCTTTGACTTGAGATACCACTATAGATATATGAGTTATCTTCCACACTTAGACGGCAGTCACGTCACCGATCTATTTAGATCAGACTTCCGCATGTTCGTTGGGTGTGGAATGATGCTTAGGTTATCTTATGTGTATCAAGAAATGATCCGTCAGTTTTGTGTACAGAGCATAGGTTTTCAATATGGAATTAGCATTTTGTTAAATCAATGGGCTTGCACTGTAGAAATTAGTTATAAGTGTTATTAAAGGATTGCTAATAGAAACATCGATGTGATTATATCTATAGAGATTTGACGTTTATATCTATATATCTGGAATAATTTGGATACCTGTGATGGAGGAATTATACGTATGCAATGACCTCGTCCTGTATGGTTCAGAGAGTTTATTCGTGTTCGTCATAATTTACGGGTGGGTAGATTATGGACACGAAATTAGATTTCGTGACGGATATGTCTGAACCTAGAGAGTCTCACTGGTGAAATATACTTGTAGATTACTAGGATAACTTTTATGAATAATACTAATTATTTATAAATCATTTAACAGTTAAACAAAAAATACATGCAAAAGGAACTAATGGTCATTTCCTAATTAATGTGTATTTTTATTTAATATTTGATATTATTAAATATACACTAATTAATTATCAAATTATGATATTATATATATATAATTAATATATGTATTTGAGATATTTAATGTAAATATAATACATATATTTAAGATATTTTTATTTAATTATTTAATTGTTAAATAATTAAAT
>SKCR01013313.1:0-20910 GCA_019454045.1 Zanthoxylum bungeanum | reverse complement strand
CCTTCGTGTCTGCCATATCTAAATGGTAGTCACTTTGGGATATGTCAATTATCCTTTTCAATATTTCAGAAACCTTAGGCCAAGCCTTGGGTTTTTTAGAATATCGAACGATGTGTACCTCGTGCTATGCCCAATTGCAAATTTTGACTTTATCTCCTCTAGAATAGTCAATTAATTCTCCAAGAATTATACATTGCAATTTTAATACTTCTTAAATCTAAAATTAGATTTATGACAAGTATATTAAATTAAGCATTAAAGTCATCATCACATAAATCTTCCAAAGATTTTATGCTCTACTTATTTTGCTTAATTTTGGGCTTAAGGTATAATAAGTTATTTTATCAAATAAAGTAACCTATTATTTATTCCCAATTTGAAAATTAAATCATTTAAAATATTTCATCCCAGATTATGTTTTAAATATCCAACTTTTCAATTTTATCTTGATTACAATAGTCCAACTATTTAATCAACGATTAGTGGTACTATATATATTATAATGATTATAATAGTCCAACTATATAATCAAATATAATCCAAATTAATTAACCTCAATTACATTGATTACTGTAATCCAATTATAAAATCAACTGTAAACTGAAATTAATTAATTCAAATATATTGATTAATATAATCCAATTATATATAATCAAGTATAATACAGTCCAACTGTTTATTAAAACAACAATTTAAATATTAGTCTAACTAACATTTAATCTAATGACGAAATAATTTAAACGAGCGCGTATGGCGAGTAATTGAACAAATATTGCAAATTCAATTCTTGCCTCCCACTATTTTTCGTCGAGCCTCTAACCCTCTGTCGAGTACTCGGGAAACCGTGTTTCCTAGTGGGCTAGGATCCCGTTAAATATCACACAATCTTGACTTTGGCCAACAAATTGTATGATAATTAACTAGGTAGATCTCGAAGATCAATTGGATCTCATCCAACTCCTAGATCCAGTAGGTGGACATCCAAGTCCCAAACATATATCTTATATATGCCTATACATCGAATGTATACCCTAACCTTTTTCCTCTGAATCAACTAGGCCTTGGCTTTGGCACAACAAACCTAGTGATCCTAGTCAAGCGCGGACCCATTGACATGGAAGCTTCGTAATCAATGTCAATGGACAAGAAGTGGTCTTGACTTTGGCCAACAAACCACAACTTGGACACGACACCGATATGGAACAAAGCCTCGTGATTCAAACACATCTTCGACGGACAAGGGCTTGACTTTGGCCAACAACCCATGCCAATCTAGGATCTTGAGCAAGAATCACTCAATGGAAGGAAAAGACGCATGATATTTGATGAGGGTTTTTCGTGTGCAAATTGGCTACCAATTTTAATTATCTTTGTTAAGGTCTCATCATCATACACCCTTAAACATGCATTCTAAACACATAATAAAGCGCATATGTAAAATAATAATGATATGCGGATGGATATTTTACATTGATCCTAGATCAAATCTCTCATTTTCTCTCTCCAAAGCTAGCACATGTAATTACTTCTACCCGGTACACTACACTTCTAAAGAAACCTCATTTACATGGAGGGGAATAGGTGAGAAGAGAATACAAAGAATAGGAGATAAGGCTGGACACGCAAGTCCAATTAATAAATCAAATTTATTACAACAATTTCTAAAAATCGCCCCACCCGGCTAATATCCATCCGATATACATTATTCAAACATCACAACCATGTATTCATACAAGCATGTTATCAATCAATCTAATCCAATTAATTAATCTTGATAATTAGTGATCATCCAATGTTCAAACGAAGATTTGATTTTGTTCGAGTCAAACTCGTATTGCGAACACGTACTCAAAGTACGATTTCTACTAATTAAATTAATTACATGATTAAATCCAATTTAATACGTATTTAATTCTAATTCATTATTTAATTCCAAATATTACACTTTATAAAATAAACCTTTACGACTTAAATTCCAAATTTAATCGTTACGGGTCTCAAAGCCCGATTAATATCCAATATTAATTTAATTAAAGTCCAATGGGCTTTTAATTAATTTCTTGAGGCGTGGACTTTTGGTCAACTCGGGTCAAACCCGCAACCAAAGTCCAATCCGGGAGTTACCCCATAAGCCCATAAATTAATTTAGGCCCATTAGGCCCAATTAAACGTTAAAGGTTCATTAGTCGCATTTGGGCCTTTTGGAAGCGGTTTTGGGCCTAATTGGATCCAACCAATTTTGGCCTAAACCAACTTTGTACAACAAAGTCCAATAAACCCAATAACAACTTAAAGAGGCCCAAATCCAATTTTAAGCCCAATAATTTAATTCCAAAAATTCCAAATTTTCCAATTAAATTACCTAAAGTGTATAGCATTATTAATTGCCCAAATCAAAGTTTCCAAAACATCAAATTTGTCCAATTAATCATGCTTAACATCAATTAATCATGTCCAACATAATTAAATCAAAATCAAACCCAATTTCATGCTTCAAGTGTCTCGGCCAAAGAGGGAAATTATGCCCAAATCAAATTCAATCCAATTAAACCAAATTAAACATAAATTCAACATCCCCAAATGATTTGCAAGTCATCCAATGAACAAAAAATAAAAAAACCAAGACAATTTTAGGGATAATTTTTCGGCCATCACAAGCAAATTGCGGAAAATTGTTCCAAACACTTTTCATCAAATTGATCTAATCAATCATCAATTAAACAACATTCAAGCATTCTAAATCATCCAATTTCATTAAACATGCTCAAAATCAAGTTTACCCAAATTTGTCATGCCCAAAATTTAGGGAAAAATGGATCCAACCAAATTTCATGAAATTGATTATGCACAACATCAATTCAACCTCATTCAAGCATACTATACTAAACAATTTAATCATTTGATGCTCAAATTGAGTTTACCCAAATTAAAGTTTTGGCCAACATTAAGCAAATTGGGGAAAATCAATCAAATTGATTTTTCATCAAATTGATTACATATAACTCTAATTTATTCATATACAAACATTCTTAAACAAACAATTTGTCAAAATCATGCTTAAATCAAAAAGCCCCAAATTTTGCTCAAGAACCCTAAATTCGTTTTATGCAACCAATAGCTCAAGATACCATTGTTGAGTTTCAATCAAGTCCCAATGATCACAAATCATGCATAAAAACGAGTTGAATACAACCAAGGAGTAAGGCGGAATACATACTCATATTGATGGGTTTGATGCTAGGAAGAACAAGACCCATTTTCCTCCTCCATGAAGCTCGGTTTTGACTCCTGTGAACTGCTGGACTGCTCGGTTTTGGGCTGTGAAATTCCTCCAAGATTCGGCCATGGGAGACTCCATGGAAGCTCAAAGCTTCAAGCTCCAAAAAAAAAAATCCAAGCTCACAAATTCGTTTCCCTATCACCATAATATAACCCATGTGTGTGCTAGCACTACTCTTCTTAATTTGCTTCTCAAAATTTCGGTCAAACCAGAAAATTTTGTGAAGAAATCGGCTTGAAGCCGTGAGAGGGAGAAGAGAGAAAGATGAAGGGTTTTTGGCTCCAAAAGCCTAAAACCGTGAATCACACAAACAAGAGAGAGAAAGTGATGCTTTTTATATATCATTTTATTTTTCTTTATTTACCAAGTAATATAAAATAAAAGGATATACAAAACTTTAATTAAAAAGTCAAAAACCAAAAAGCAAAAGCTTTCAACTTTTCACCCATCACTTCTACTTTTTACATCAAGTCACTTCACTTTAATAAAGTGACAACATATCATATCACATCACTCAAAGTGACAAGTGATTTGACAATTGACGCGACTAGTGATTTGACGCTTGATGTGACTTGCGTGTCGCGTTCGAATTCGAAATGCGAATGCGCTCGCAATCAATCTCGGGCTCGGGTTCGCTAATTCCAAATTAACGAATTTTCCGTCGCGTCGTAATTAAATGATTACGCCTATCGAAATCACTATTCACGTCGCTAACGAATTAATTCTAAATTAATTCATTCGCCCGAATTAAAATCTAATTTTAATTCCGCGTCGAAATCCAATTTCTAATAATATATCAAATATATTATTTTATCGATTAATTCCAAATTAATCGTTCTCTCTCTTTAATTAATATTTTATCCCAGATAAAATATCTCCGCAATTAATCCCAGATTAATTTTCTCTCTCTTCTAATTAATCCTAGATTAATTAAGTGCGAGTTATACATCATCGGTGAATCTTCAGGAAGCGACCCATGAGATCTCCGGATATGTAAGCAGTAAATACGGTCGTCGGATTATCCGAACACGTAAGTACCTCGTACTACGTTTATACCGATTTACAAGACAAGGTTGGCTTCTAGCAAAGCGCCATGCCTACCCAATTCTCCAGAAATATTCTTACAGGAATATATAGATCTGTATCAAGCGTAGTATACCGTAGTATTGTGTATATCGGCCCAGTATCGGATAGTCACGTGCTAGGGCTGGGGCTGGATAAGTGTCTGCCCCGTCCGAAGCACATGTCGGATGTCTGGTAACTAGTCTATATAATTGGATATGTATGACCTAGTCATAACATCCCGATGGTTGCGCAACACTTAAGAGCACTAGTACCGTATCCTGCGTGACATCATCTCCAATATGACTGAAGTGATACTTCCGTCTTGACATCACACCCAATACACTACGACTCTCTGATAAACCCAGAAGTGGTGTACGCAGAACCGGTTAAAGCCCTGTACCACCAAGACCAAAGTCTATCGATTATCGTAAGTATTAGCGATGCAAGTCTCAGGTTAAGACTATACACACCTACCTTGATTTCGGCCTCCCATAGACACATAGTCATAATACCAATGGGATTCCGAGGGGTCTATCCAGAGCGAAGCTGTTTCCCGTATCATCAGTGAAACACGACCTCCTATCGCACTTGCATAAGTATCCAATACTTATATATATGAGAACTATGCCGTTGTGCCCTCACAACGCGCACAAGTGCAATACTAGCCTATTCCGCATTATCGATGTCCTGTCTCGATAATACTCCGGCTAGGGATATTTAATAATTAATCCTTCGGGGATTGATACTATCTCATATCATTCTCAATCCAGGAACTAATCATATGGACCTCTCTTCATTTATACATTTATGGTGATCTAATCACAAATGATGAGAGTGCAATTTCCTTGTCACATAGTTAATTTGTACAACAACACCGTGATCTGTACAAATAGTGACGTTATGGGTCATATTCTCCAACACTTTCTTCATCTTTGCAGATTTACAAGACTCGGCAACATTTGCCTCAGCACTGGGCTTACGAGGATCCACAAGCATGGACTCGTAATGGGTGAGCTCATTTAGAAGCTAGGTCAAAGTAAAAGTCAACTTATTCATAACTTAGGTTCTTTTAAACTGCAGGAAACTCTTCGAAAGTGTTTTCATAATTATGGTCACCTGGCTACGCTCGTCAATAGGAGCGCCATGGGTTCCGGCTGTATTTAGGTAGGTCATCATCCTAAAGACGTGCGCTCGAACTGATGTCTCATCCTTTATCCTAACTGTCATCGCTAAGACTATGGCCTCATGACATTGACGCTCCGATGGTTGCCCAAACATGCCCTGCAATGACTACATCATCTGAGATGTTGTAGCCATAGGCTCATACTTCACAGCAATAATCTTGGACATCCTTACTAGTAAGTAGCATTGGGCTTTCTCATTAGCCGCGACATATTTTTGGGAGGCATCGCGCAGAGCTTGGCCAGCATTTCTGGCCGGTTCGGGGGGACACTCCTCCGTCAGGACAAACTTTAGGTCTTCACAGACCAGGATAGCATTCATATTATTTTTCCACTTAACATAGTTTTCTACCGTTAATTTATCATTTGAGAGTATAAAAATAATTAGAGAAACATTTGCTAAAAGATAAAAATAAGCATGCATTTTATATTCATCCATCGCATATTAAAACTATCAAATAATTTTTGGCATAAATTTAAACATGATGCATGAACCATGAATAACGAATTAGAAACCTAAGCGAATTACTATACCACGATAATCAATCATCCCACAAATAAGTGTTAGCGTAAGGTAGGTCAAGTATTTTTATGATAGATTGAGACAATCTCAATTGGTTAATATATGTGGGAATACCTCTTGTTCCTATGTTAAACAACCACCGTTCGATTTGATCAAGAAATTTTGATTAACATTTAATCATTCCTTTGTGAGTGTGACCCGCCGTTTCGAAACCCTTGGACTTAACTAGTGAAGTGCCGCCATAGGGTAGGTCAGTTCACCAGATACATCTAGAGTACATATCCTCTCGGAATCCAAACTTGATATTGACCTAAAATGGACACCATCCGTAAAGGGACGAAAGCAAAGTCGTCTCAATACGCCTTTTGAATCTCACATTTTTGGACTAACAATGGAGATCGCGTGATATGCTGTCATATGTCCCTCTCACACTCACTATTTTAAAATTAAGGTTTCTATTTTAAAATATCCAATATTTTATATTTACTAGTGTGAATAAATTTATGGCGGTTAAATCATAATTTTTACTAACAGTAGTATATTATTAGTGACCTAACCAATTTTTACTCTTAAAATTATATCACTAAAATTATTAGTCTCTATTAATTAATATACTCAATTAAACTAATTTAATTGGTGTAGTGTTAATGACCTATTATATTTTAACTCTTAAAATACTATAACACTAATTAGTTTAAAATTTTTGGAATCCTAAAAAGGTCATGTTTTTAATTAAACTATTTAATTAATCTAAGTGCGTTATAAAATCCAAAGATACGTGGAATTGTATCCCGAGTGCGGACCATATTACCTTTCATTCGAAATTGGCTATGGAATTTTTGTCCGGATTTCCATCCGATATACCAATGGAATTTATCATGCACTTATTAAGCCCATTATATTAGAATTTCCAATTTTAAATTATAAAACCAATTAATCCAATTAATCGTTTTCCATGCATAATATATTCCAATTTAACATTTTAAATCACATAAAATCGTATTTCATGTCTAGAATATATATGCATCTAAAAACATTTTATGGCATGTGAAATGCAAGAGTATGCGCCCTAAGCTATATAACATGTTATTCAAACATTTCGAATTAAACATACATACAACATAAGAAATATTTTGCATTGACCAGATTCTTATTTATTTTTATTTTTTTACCTATACTAATCTAATTAGTATAAAAAATCCCAAGGCTTCCCTTGGTCTTCAAATCTCGCTCCAAATTGGAGTTGGCTCCTTTTGCGACTTCGGTTCTCCAAATTATAAAATTTGAAAAAATAAATTACAACATTTGTAAACAATGGCCTTATGGCCTTACATCTCAAAACCAAAACCAACACAAAAATAAGAGCCGGAAAAATTTACAACCAATGCAAAATTCATTCATCACATGAGAAACAATAACCATTCATCTTATGAATATTATTTTGTGCCTACTCATCAAAACATGCATATCAATATTTATAACTCGTATAAATATATAAAAATAGTAAATTTAAATCAAAAGAGAAAGGTTAAGAACACTTTTCAACCTTTGCTTTCGATGCTAATTGTAGGAACCACTTTCCTAGCGCAGCGGAAATACGTTGGCCACCTGGATCGGACTAGAAAAATTTTTCTGCTCTTTTCTTTGCCGAATGTTACCAACACCAAGAATGAATTATTGCTTCTCTTTTGGATAAAATTTCAGCCCCGGAATAGCCCCCGGACAGTGACACAAAAAACTAGATTGTTTTGGACCCGAAATGCACCTAATTCATTGCCCAGTTCAACCCTTGTATGAATCAGTTTCTGCTATGTTTCATGTCTGATTTTTCAGCCAAAAATAGCCCCAAAACACCCCTTAAATTTCATCAAAAATATGGATTGAAAACAAAATAAATCGAGTCTCATTACACCACTTTTATGTGTAGCGGTGTGCAAAATTTATGCTCACAGCCGTGGGTCAAGGAAGAAGGAAGAAAATGAGTTTTGGTTCAACACCAAATGGAATTATGTGCTATGTCGCGTTACCAACGGAAACTAGTGTGGGATAGACTTACAAAACTAATCCCTAAACACTTTAGAGATTAATGTCACACAAGGTTTTTCTTTATTTTTCTTCGTGTTCTTTTTTCTTGTTTTCTCAACACTTTAGTGAGTTTGTAGAAGAAGAAGAAGATGGAGGCTAGGGTTGCATATGAAAGACTAAGCTAAAAAAGAAAATTAGAAATCCTTTTATATTTAGGGTTATTTATTTCCAAAACAAATAAAACTCTTCCCCTTCCACCAAGGAGAATTTCGGCCAAGGTAAGAAATTTCTAAAAAAAATTGTAACATCAGTTTTTAATTACCATAATTAAAAGGATGTTACAAAATTAAAAGGTCCTAACCCTTTTAAAATATGTAATTCCCAAATTTAAATTCAAGAGTTTTGCAACCTAGCATAACTCACCAAGGGTCCAAAATCCAAAATTTAGAAATTTCAAATTTGGCCCTATTAAGTTATATCATATAAATTTAATATCATATATTCAATAATTATCATATAATTAATAAAATCATATATTAAATTTTAATATAAAGTTCCAAATGTGACAAAATAACATTATAAATCATATTAATAATATATATACATATGTGAGTATATAATTGGACTATCTGATCGGTGTTAAACACACACGTTATGCAAGCGCACATATCGCTCAATTAGTATAAAATGTATCGATCCCACGAGGAATTAATAACTTCGCTATCAATTTATGACGCTAAATATTTACGAGTATTTAATAGATTGGTTGTTGTTTGGATTGTGATTTTTGTCTGAAAACAAGTAAATAAAAATAGTGTGGAAATAAATTAAAGGGAAATTCAATATTATAAAACTGTCTAGGGTTGTGAATCCTTCCAATATCTTTTAAAGATGAAGTGATTATCTCATATTTGGTCAATATATCGGTTTATTAACCTGGAACACGAAATTATACAAAAGCCACTTCCGATGGTCAGATGCAAACACGCAGTGTAACCCAATTAACTTTATTCCTATGTTAACCAAGTTATCTGAATTCATTAAGATTAAGTTCCAATTATGGCTACCCCTGCCCGAAAGGTATATTCATATCCTGTAAGGAAATCTACCTAAGAGTCTTTTGCCCCAATGTGAAATCATGAGCTATTGAGTCTAAGGCTAAACCTAAAATCCATTTTCCAAGTTCATTTTAAGTTTACCAAATCAATCTTATTAATGGCCAGTTAACAAGAAGCATTAAGTTTCAGGCTCAATAAATAAACCTTTATATTACCCAAAACATAAAATAACTACTTATAAAACAGTGATATTGGAATTCATCACAACCCTAGATAAGGGGTTTAGTTACCACATATATTTAAGATTATTAAAGATATAAATAAAGTAAATGACAATAAGTAAAGCTTGGAAATTAAAGAAATAAATAAAATAAAATACTGGGGGTTAGAGGATCCGCTTTTATTACTTCCAATTTAGATATTTCCCTTATTATAATATATAAATTTTGCATGAAATTACCAACCGATCATAAAGGCGGTATCCAATTTAGTCAAGTTAAAATCAATTTAATTAAGTTCAACCGACCATAAAGGCGGTATCCCATTAAGTCAGGTTTTAAAATAGTTTATATATTATAATTAAGGGAGATTAATCTAAATATTAGTAATGAAAGTTTTTCCCTTCACCCCAGCAGAGGGGACTTACCTCCTCAAATTGAAAAGTAAAATAAAGAAAGAACTATTGCATAAAATATAAATTAAATACAAGAAAATGTAAATAAACAAACAAGATACAATCTTCTTAGTATTCTTAATGAAATCCCTAGAATAAGGTATGAATTTTCCTTCTGATTTTAGCTTCAATTTATAGGCAAAATTTTGCCCCGCACGTCACGGTGTTAAACACTTGCACGTCGTGACGCGCAGTTGATTTGATGCGATGAAGACATGTGGCTGTCGGCAGAATTATTGTCTTGGCGTCGCGATGTGTTGAGGGTTCTGCATCGTGACGCGGGCTACAATGATGACATTTGTCGGCAGGCTATATAATTACGGCGTGTCGCGACGCAAAGGACGATAAATACAACACAAAACACATAAAAATATTCACAATACTCGAGAAACTATACAAAATATTAAGTCAAATGGACGATAAATACTTATACTTTTACCGCTTATCACACCCTCAAACCTAACATTTTTCTAGTCCTCGAGCAAAACAACAAAATAAAATACAATAAACAACTTTCAAATAAAATTTAACTAAACCACTTTCGTAGGGATCACGGTTGCCTTTAGCGTATGGAACAAGTCTTTAAACCCCTAGGTGTCCCTAGTAGAGAAGTTGTAGTCTCGTGAGGGCTTACAACGACGATACCACAAACGTCAAATGCACACAAAAGCAAAAAGATCAAACAAGTTAGTGACTAAACAAGGGAAACTCTTATCCAAGTTAATAGTTATTTTCTTTCTTTCTAAACTACCAAATAATTAAATTCTCCGATTATTTTTACTATTCTCCATATACACAACCAACAAGGTATTAATCAGCTCATTGTGCCCACAATATTCATAAGTGTAGTTGAAAATAAAGTAATATTTTTGTCCTAAAGTTATATCAGAATTCACACCTTTTTAGCAATGGATTTTTTATTTTTTATTTTTAACATCTTCAATCCATGTAGCGAGCTTTGGTCTAGTGACTCCCAAGCCAGGTTGCTTTAGGGCACTAGGTGTTAAGACACCCTTAAAGACTTAATTACTCGGATCTCAGATGTCTCTTATATATATATAAATATTTATATATATATAACATCTTCAATACATATAGCGAGCTTTGGGCCAGTGACTCTCAAACCAGTTGGCTTTAGGGCACTAGGTGTTAAAACACCCATACAGACTTAATTACTCGGATCTCAGATGTTAAAATTTTTCCTTTTTTTTATTCCATCCCTTTTTTAGATGTTTCCTCCAATTTAAACTAGAGCACTGAATATTATAAACTTTTCACTTACAACTCATGGCCGTATGTTACCATGCATGTTGATAATACCTGTCAACTAAGCATATGAAGATCCAATTTAGTCATTATTATGGAGAATTCACAAATTAAATAATTCAAAAGGAAATAAACAAAAATTAACTTGTTACGAAATAGGCTGAGATACATCTCAGGAGTGGAAATTCCTTACACGGCTATCTCAAACACCATTCCACCTGATTAGTCAAGTTAAAAATACCAAAACAAAATATTTTTTAAATATTTTTGAATTTTTGAAAATTGTTGACTAAAAATCAAATGAAAACAACACAAAAAATAAAAATAAGATACTAGTCAACTATTCCCCTCCCCCAAACCTAATTGAGACATTGTCCCAAATGTCTAAAAAGTAGAAGAATAGTTTAGAAAACAGTACCTGGTTAGCTGAAATTCTACATCTAAAAATAAAATTAAAGGTTAAGATCCAGATTTATCTGACGCTTCTTACCACGATCATTATCGGATCAGTTTATCTTGGAAATGTTATGGTCAATTTGTGATTCAAAGGCTAAAACTTGGTAAATTAAATCATAGGCTGTTCTAGCAGTGAAGAGGATATCTTTTACAAGTTTTGACACGAACCCATTTCTTCGGGCATCATCAAGAAACACACAAAGAAAGTCATAAAATCCATCAACGTTAAACAGTTCAATTAGTTTCTAGTGTATGTTCAAGTTCGCCAAGATACTACTGTAAAAATTTCCTCCATCGTGCCCAAGCCACCTGGCAAAGTAATAAATGCATTAGCATGATTAATCATTTCAACAAGTCATTCGGACATACCTGGCATAATGTATTCATCTCCGTTTGATGGTCCTATTAGATTTTCCTCTACCAAAGGTTTTGGGATGATTCTCAGAACTTGACTACCACCTTCTTGTACGGCACTTGAAACGTACCCCATTAGTCCAAGATTGCCACCGGCATATACTAAGTGCATATTCCTTTCAGCTATGACTCTACCCAATTCATGTGCTGCCTCAACAAACTCTGGTTTAGAACACTAGTACCGCAAAACACACAGATGTTAACAACTCGTCTTCTTGAAGCTGCTTCCATTTTTTTTATTTCTTTCTCAAATCTGGATGTATTCAAGAGTGAAATGACGAGCTCAATTTATAGATCCTAAAAATGGGTGAGTAATAATAGCACTAGTACCTGTCAAATGACAATTATTAACTAAACAGTAAAATAAATCGTGAAAGTCAAAAAGTCTAGATCCTTTCGAAGAAAATAAGAGAAAATAACAAATCATATTACAATTATTAGATAAATACAATGAGATAATATTATGTAGTAACGGCTTGATTGACATCTATGCGTCAGGGATAAAATTCCCATCCATTTTTCTTATAAATTAGCAAACATGGTCTTCTAAAGTCAGATTCCCGAGACTGAATTTTTGCCTTTCTTTGCGAAATTATATATGTAACATACGAATTTCATGATACATATATCCACTGGGATGCAAGAGTCAATGATATGTCATCTAAACACTCCTTACTCAGGCCATCCCTAATGAATTTAATTTTATCTTCGCGGTTATCAGACACCATTTCTAAAGAACGACAACGAGTATTACATGTTATGAGTGCACATTTGTAGCAAACACCTAATCTTTTAGCTCTTCTTTTCTTCGTTAGGTTTTTTTTTTCCTAAACGAGGCAGAAATGAAACAAAAGAGTCAGAGGACTCACCTACTAATCGAACTCGTGCTTCAATAATCCAACGAATGTCATTAAGAATACCTTTGATCATCAGAAGTCTCATTCGTTCCATGCGAGCTTTGTAAACTTTCATCAGAGAATTTTGAGGGAGAGAAGGAAATTGCTTGAGAAGATTTACGAGAATGTCTTCCATCCTAAAATGTGACTTTACCTATAAAAATTAAACACACCAAATCCGAGTATATATACAAATTGCATGGGTTGCCTCCCTGCTAGCGCTAAGTTTAACATCGTCGGCTAGACATTACTGCTCGAACGTTAGGCTGGATCTGCAAGTGTGACACTTTCTTTTTGTCGCTCAAATTATTCTCCCCAGTAGTGTTTGACGCACTTACTGTTAACCTTGAATGTTTTATTAGAGTTGGGATCATGTAACTCAACAGCTATATATGGTAAAACTTGGGTGATTAAGAATGGACCCGACCACCTTGATTTTAGCTTCCAGAGAAGAGTTTCAACCTTGATTTATTTAACAATACTTGTGATGAGTGGTATTTATATCACTATTTCCCACTCATTTATCCTAATATTTTGTATGGTTTCTTGACTCTTGTGAATATTTTGATGTGTTTTGTGTTATTTTGTAGATAAATAAAGTTTCAGGACATTCTAGAGGTGATTTGGGGCAAAACAGTGAAAATTGGACAAAAAGGGCAAAATCGTCATTTCAGCATCGCGACGCTGAAGCCTTGCGCGTCGCGACGCCCAGGATGCGCTGAATGTGCTAACATGTGCCGTCTACCACGTGTCAAAATCTGATAGGTTGGACTTGCTAACGTGCGCCGGATCTTGCTAACGTGCGCCGCCCTTGCTAACATGCGCTGCATGCCACGTGTCATCACCTCATTGGACCACCCAAACTGCGTGCCACGTGTCGCCTCTCTCTTGGATCGAATAATCAATGAATCAGAGCATGCCACGTGTCACCATTCTATTAGACCGAATTTACACCCAATCATAAGATTACACGTGGCACGATTTCATTGGGCCGCATCGCCAGCTAACCAGAGCGTGACACATGTCACCAATTATTGTGCCGACAGCCGCGTGGTCAACGAACGCGTGGACTTCAGAAACTGTTTCTAGCGTCGCGACGCTAGTGCATTTTCAGCGTCGCGACGCTGGACCAAAATATGCCTATAAAAGGAGGCCGCCATTTCAGTTTTAGGGGCACCATTCTCTCTCATTTCTTTGATGTAAATCGGGAGTTTCTCTCTCTAAATTCTTTTAATTTAAGTTTTGTAATTAATTTTTAATTACATTCTGTAATAGTAATTACTTTTTATAATAGTAATAGTAATTTATCTTGTTTTTACTGTTTCAGTTTTACTATTCATCCATGATGAGGTAACTTCTCCTTGCTAAGGTGAAAGGTAATTCTTTTACTGTTACTATTTAGATTAATCTCCCTTAAATATAATATATTTATTATTTAAAAATTTGACTTAATAAGGATACCGCCATATTGGTCGGTTGGCTATTAAATTTAAATTGGTTTAAACCTGACTAATCCAGGATACCGCCTATATGGCTGGTTGATAATTAAAATTTCTTACCGCCTATATGGCAGGTTCATGGAAAAATCATACCGTCTTTATGGCTGGTCGGACTTAATTTGAATTAATCAGGTTACCGCCTATATGGCTGGTTGGTAATATTATCACGAATTTATATATTATTTAATGGGAGATATTTAAAATAGTAAATAGTAAAAGTAATTCCTTTTACCTTAGCATTTTATTTTATTGTTATTTACTTTTCAGTATTTACTTTACCGCATTTATTATTTCGCATTTTTACTTTATGGCTTTTACTTTTAAGTTTTTACTAGCCCTAGCCATGTGTCATAACTAAGTTAGTTATCTAGGGTTGTGATGAATTTCAATATCACTGGTTTATAAGGGTTAGATTATAGTTTGGGTAATATAAAGATTTATTTATTGAGTCTTAATCTTAATGCTTTTTATTAACTGGCCATTAATAAAATTGATTAGGTAAACTTAAAATGAACTAGACATATGGATTTTAAGTTTAAGACCTTAGACTCAATAACCCACGATCTTCCTTGAGGATAGATAACCCTTTAATAGATTTCCTTACAGGATAGACATATACCTGTCGGGCGGGGGTAGCCATAATTGGAACTTAAACTTAATGAATCCAGATAATTTGGTTGACATAGACATATGGTTCAATTGGGTTAAACTGGGTATTTGTGTCTAACCATCGACAGAGGTATTCACGTAATTTAGAGTTCCAGGTTAATAAATCAATATACTACCCAGCTATAGGATAACCACTTCATCTTTAAATAATATTGAAAAGATTCACAACCCTAGATAGTTTTTAATATTGAATTTTCTTAAAACTTACTTTCGAACAATTTTATTTACTTGTCTTTAAATTTAGAATCGTCGCCATTTCAAATCAATCAAACAACCTGTTAGATACTAGTAATCATTTGACCTCATCAAATTAATAGTTTAGGTATTAAGTCCTCGTGGGATCGATACTTTTTATACTACTTGAACGATATGTACGCTTGCGTTATACGTGTGTGTTTACGCCGGTCAACTTGCTGCCTCGGTTCCAGTTGTATGCGCACTAACTTCTCATCATGTCTCTTCTTGGCATTTTCTTTGTACAGTTTGGCATTCTCAAAAGGTTGTATGTAAAATTCCTCCAATTCGTTGAGTTGGTGGAGCCGTTTCTCTTCTATTGCTTATATTTCAAGATTTAACTTCTTCAGTGCGTAGTACGCTCTATCTTCAGGCTTCACAGACAGATGACATGCTTTAAGTTTGTCAGTGGAACTTTGCATTGCATCGGAGTTCTGGACGGTACTATTTATCACATCAAGTCGGAAACAATCCTCCTTGTTTTCATCATTCAAGAATTCCATGGCTTTGAAAATATTGAATGTCACTACTTGGTCTTGTACCCTCATGGTTAGTTCACCTTTTTGTACATCAATAATGGTTCAACATGTAACCAAGAATGGTCTCCTAATGATGATAGGTACGTCTTCGTCTTCCTCTATATCAAGGACAATGAAATCTGATAGGAAAACAAATTTTTCAACTTTGACCAGCACATCTTCAACTACACCTCTCTGAAATGTGAACTTTCTATCAGTAAGTTGCAAAGAGATTGAGGTGGGCTTTGCTTCTACAATCTGCAGTTTCCTGTAAATGGAAAAAAGGCATCAAGTTAATATTCACACCTAAGTCACACAAAGCCTTACCGAAGTTATGTTCTCTTATGGTGCAAATGATAGTGAAACTGCCAGGATCTTTCAACTTTAGGGGGAAGCTTTCTCTGAATGATGGCGCTGCATTCTTCTGTCAATGTTATTGTATTGTCATCTCCCAATCTTCATTTTCATGACAGGATATCTTTCATGAATTTGATATAGCTGGGCATTTGTTCCAATGCTTTTGCAAATGGAATGTTGATATACAACTTTTTGAAGATCTCAAGAAATCGAACAAACGGTTTGTCTAATTTATTTTTCTGGAGACGCTGTGGAAAATGTGGAGGTGGAGTGAATCTTTCTCGATCATTTTCTTTTGTTTCTCTTTCCTACATCTGTGGATCTGTTTCGCTGCTTTATTTTGGAACTTCCTCAGTGGATTCCTTGATTCCAACATCTTTGTTGATCTCAGTACCGCTTTTCAAAGTGATGGCATGACATTGCTCATTCCCTATGTTCCTCGGATTTGGTTATGTGTTGTTAGGAAGGGTACCTTACGGTCTGTAACTCTGAGCATTGGCCAGTTGTCCCAATTCATTTTCCAGTGTCTTTATAGAAGCAGTTAGGCTTTGATTCAATGCTGATTGGGCTTGAAACATAGCTTCATTTGATGCTGTTTGATTTTTAATTGATGCTGCTTGATTTTGAAACATAGCATCATATTTTGCTTCTTGCTTTTTCATCTGGCTTTTGTTCATATTCCTGGCCTTTGTTTTACTGTTGGAATCCGGGTGGTGGATTGTTCTTTTCCCTGAATTGTTGCTCCATGTGAAATTGGGATGATTCCTCCACCCTGGGTTATAGGTGTTGGAATATGGATTGTTCCATTGTCTGTCGATGTTACTGACATAGTTCACCGTCTCATCATGTTGGTTTGCCAGTGGTGCTCCTCCATATGGTGAACTTGTGGATCCAGCATTACCCTGCATGCTAAGAGTTTCCTTGAATTTGCATATTTGATCCAGCTTGGCATTCATTGCTGTGTTGGCTCCAACTTCATAGATTCCCACTATTCGTTGAATCATTCTCATTTCTGTTTGCAACAAAGAATTATTGTTAGCCATTTCTTCAATTAAATCCCAGGCTTGATCTTCTAATTTTTGCATTAAAGCTCATCCAGCAACAACATCAAATGCAGTTCTCATCAGTCCAGAAAGTCCATTGTAGAAGGTTTGGAATTGTAGCCAATTTGCAATCTCATGATGAGGACATTTTCTGAGCAACTCCTTGTACCTTTCCAAGCTTTACTGAGGGATTTTGAATCATGTTTCACAATGGATGTGATGTCATTCCTCAGCTTTGCTGTTTTTGCTGGGGGAAAATACTTTGCAAGGAATTTGGTGGCAAGAGTGTTCCAAGTTGTGATGGAACCTGCCGGTAGTGAATATAGCCAAGCATTAGCTCTATCTTCAAGGAATATGGGAACAAACGCAGACTCTTGCTTCTTCAGTGGCTCGGTTGTAATTGAATGTGTCGCAAACTTCCAGGAAGTTGCTGATGTGGGCATTAGGATTTTCAGTTGCATTCCCCCCAAACTATACTTATTTTTGTATCATCTGAATACATGTTTTGATGTCACAGGCATTTACTGGTAACAGAGGAAGTACAATACATGAAATGAAGTAGTCGACCACCAAAATAGTTCTGTCTCAAATGGGAATTGGTGGTGCAACTACCAATGGTTCAGGTTCCATGTTGATCAATACTTTTTGACCTTCACGCCTTTCTTTTCTCAACTGTCTGATGGTTCTTTCAATTTCTGGGTCAAGCGGTCAGATTTCAAAGCTTCTAGTTCTTCTCATGTAGTGACTGAGAACCTAAAACACAAGAAAACAAATTAATAAAAATAAATTAGACATAAGTAACGGTATCTAACCCCAAAATTAATAGTGAAAGATAAATAAGTCTCTGGCAACGACGCCAAAAACATGATCGGTGGTAAACACACACGTTACGCAAGCGAACGTATTGCTCAAGTAGTATAAAATGTATTCATCCCATGATGACTTAATACCTTAGCTATCAATTTATGATGTTAAATGTTTACGAGTATCTAATAGATTGGTGGTTGTTTGGATGGTGATTTTTATCTGAAAACAAGTAAATAAAAACAGTGCAAAAGTAAATTAAAGGAAAATTCAATATTATAAAACTATCTAGGGTTGTGAATCCTTCCAATATCTTTTAAAGATGAAGTGATTATCTCATGTTTGGTCAATATATCGATTTATTAACCTGGAACACTAAATTATGCAAAAGCCCCTTCTGATGGTCAGATGCAAACACCCAGTGTAACCCAATTAATTATATTCCTATGTTGACCAAGTTATCTGAATTCATTAAGATTAAGTTCCAATTATGGCTACCCCCGCCCGACAGGTACATTCTTATCCTATAAGGAAATCTACCTAAGAGTCTCTTGCCCCAAGGTGAGATCGTGAGCTATTAAGTCTAAGGCTAAACCTAAAATCCCTTTTCCAAGTTCATTTTAAGTTTACCAAATCAATCTTATTAATGACCAGTTAACAAGAAGCATTAAGCTTAAGTCTCAATAAATAAACCTTTATATTACCCAAGACATAAAATAACTACTTATAAAACGGTGATATTTGAATTCATTACAACCCTAGATAAGGGGTTTAGTTACCACACATATCTAAGATTATTAAATATATAAATAAAGTAAATGACAATAAGTAAAGCTTAGAAATTAAAGAAAAAATAATTGATGGGGTTAGAGGATCCACTTTTATTTCTTCTAATTTAGATATATCCTTTATTGTAATATATAAACTTTGCATGACATTATCAATCGAATATAAATGCGGTATCCTGATTAAGACAAATTTATGATTAATTCTAACCGACCATAAAGGCGGTATCCAATTTAATCAGGTTAAAATCAATTTAATTAAGTCCAACAGACCATAAAGGTGGTATCCCATTAAGTCAGGTTTTAAAATAGTTTATATATTATAATTAAGGGAGATTAATCTAAATATTAGTAATAAAAGCTTTACCCTTCATCCCATCAGAGGGGAGTTACCTCCTCAAACTGAAAAGTAAAATAAAGAAAGAACTATTGCATAAAATATAAATTAAATACAAGAAAGCTGTAAATAAACAAACAAGATACAATCTTCTTAGTATTCTTAAGGAAATCCCCAGAAGAAGGTATGAATTTTCCTTCTGATTTTAGCTTCAATTTATAGGCAAAATTATGCCCCGCGCGTCGCGACGTAAAATACTTGCGCATCGCGAAGCGCCATTGATTTGATGCGATGAAGACACGTGGATGTCGGTAGAATTATTGGCTTGGCATCGCGACGTGTTGAGGGTTCTACGTCGTGACGCGGGCTATAGTGATGACGTCAACGATGATGCGTGTTGGCAGGCTACATAATTATGGCGCATCGCGACGCAAAGGATGTTGCGCGTCGCGATGCGTGAACAGAAAATTTCATAATTTGCCATTTTTTATCTGAATTTCACCGTTTTAGCCCCGATTCAATTTCATTAAGTTCTGAAACTTTATTTATCTACAAAATAACATAAAACACATAAAAATATTCACAATAGTCGAGAAACTATACAAAATATTAAGTTAAAAGGATGATAAATACTGATATATTTACCACTTATCACTATCCAATTATACAAAATCCGCTACAGTATATCGAGCTAGCATGGGGACCAAATAGACCTATGATTCTGAGCTCCAATAATCTCGGAATATTAATTAAGCTCTTAATTAATATTCTGAATTATTACCTCCAGGTTTTTCCAGTAAAAACCTGAAGCTGCACTCTCGTTGCCGCATATAGTATATTAAGCTGAACCACGTCTGTGTCCATCGATATAGTCATTATATACGGATTAATCTTTCACGAGTATCTCGTAATTAGAGGAGGGTCATAATGTCTGTTATACCCCTCTAATTATTTTTACCATAAGTACCATTGATTTTCTAAGGAATAATTTATTTGATAACCATTATGAATGTTAATCTTTCTATTTGTAATAGAAAGACTTGAGCACTCTAACCGTTCAAGTACCGAATCAACCTTTAAGAAAGATACTCCTCTACTTCTCACAAGAATGAGTGAACTCCATATCTATGTAATGAAAGTGTTCAATCAAGTCCCAAGGATCACAAACAAAGCATAAAAAACCACATATGAACACATCAAAGGAGGTGGCGGAATCAACTCACATTGAATTCGGTTTTTGATGTTTGAAGAACAATGTGCGATTTTGTCCCCTCCAAGCTCACGGCAGTGGCTTCTCCTTGCAGTGGGCTGTGCGATTTTGCTCCTCCTTGAACCTCCAAGAATCGGCCATTGATGACCTCCATTGAAGCTCAAAGCTTCAAGCTTCCATGCTCACAAACTCACTTCCCTATCACCTATGTATCACTCCTAGAGTGTGCTAGCACTAAGTCTTCTTCAATTTGCTTCTCAAAAATTCGGTGGAACCAGAAAATTTCCAAGCAAAAACGGCAGTGAAGCCGAGAAGAAGAAGAGAAAAAGAAGAGGGAAAAATGAGAGGGAGATGAAGAAACCGTGTACTGCATGCATGAGAGAGAAAAAGATATCTAATATATATATTTTTATTTCATTTACCAAGAAAAAAAATAAATAAAACATATATATATATCTTATCTTTAATTTAAAAGTCAAAAGTTAAAACAATAAAGCTTTTTCATCATTTCAACTTTTAACTTTAAGTCACATCACATCTATTCACTTTAATAAAGTGACATATTGTCAAGTCACATCACTCAAAGTGACAATTGATTTGACGATTGACGCGACTAA
>SKCR01013312.1:0-21050 GCA_019454045.1 Zanthoxylum bungeanum | reverse complement strand
TTATATCTACTAAATTATATTCACCGTCAACGGCGCTGAGAAAGATTCATACGCTTAAAAAGTGGTTCTTTACTCCAAAGTATAAAACTGTCGAAGTAATAAAATAACCCTGTAAGTCCGGGGTCGATCCACAGAGAATAGATTTAGTAAAATAAAATAACAATTTGAGTAAAAATAAAAAGGCTTGATTTGTTTGAAGTGATTGAAGAATTTTAAATTGGACTGCAATAATAAAATAGAATATTGAGGTTAGGGGATCCACTTTTAGTATTTCAAATTTAGAAATCTCACTTTTTGTAATATATAAATTTTCATTATTACCTAGTTAATTTATTTCAGGAATTAATTATGCCAAAACATATAAAACTAACCATAAAGATAATGATAATTTTTGTCTATAACAAGTCCAGTTAGGGACTCAATTATACCAAATAAATAAAACAAGCCATGTAGACGGTAACAAAGTTTGTTAATTATTATTCCAGATTTAAATTAAATATTAATCATTAGATTACAATTTATATATTATAATATAAGTGAGATTAATATATATTTTCATTTTAAAAACTTCACCCTTTACCCCAGTAGAAAGAAATTAGCTACTCATAATTTAAATAAGAACACACATAATTTTTATTACTGAAAGAAAAAGAAAATACAAGAAAGCTTTAAAAAAATAAAAGACACAAGAATTGAAATTCCACAAATTTTCAGAGAGAATTGTGGAAATCAGACTGAGGAAAATGAGGTGCATAACACGTCTATTTATAAAGGTGCTCGCACCTCCTGATGTAATTGTAAATTCGATTTGCAATTGCATCCATGTTTGGTGGGAGATGATGGTGAAAGATGAGGTGGATTTCCATCATATTATTATTTATTTTTATTTTTTGATTTGACTTAACTAATTATATAAAACATACTTTGGATCTTTCATCAATTTTGACCTTGAAAACTTCAGAATTAGAAAATGTTGTCAACAAAAAAGTTGTAAATATTTGAGTCTTCTTTCATCTGGAACATGAATTACTTTTATCCGATATCGGAGTAAAAAATTATGGTCAAAATATGGAAATTATACAAGATTGTTATTTTCGAATTTGTACACTGTTAGAACGCCCTATTAAGTTTTTGCCCTCCAAAATCCAAATGTCTTGTCCATTTTTTTAGTTATGCATCCAAAGTATTATCTCACCTATATAAAGATAAAAATCATAATAAACATAAATATAATTATTATTTAATAAATATGCTAAATTTAGGAGATTGATAAAACTATAAGTATAAAATAATTTAATTTTTCATGTGCACTTTTTATAGTTCATCAAAGACCACACAAACATCAAACCTATTAATATATAATTATATGTGGTGGAAATTCTTCTAAATGTTCATTAAGGGTAAATATGTCCTTTTGTTGCATTGAGTGCTTGTGAGGGGTACAACCCTTTGAAGGGTTACACCCCATCCCAAAGGGTGCCCTATTAGCACCCTTACATGCCTTATAAAAGAGACATTATATCCAATACAAAAGAAAAAGAAAAGATATCCGAAATTTGTGAGTCATTTGTTGTTTTTGGTTTTTGAGAGAGAGTTCAACCATTTCCTAGTTTGCATACTTGTCAAGGAGTGCTCCTTGGACAAGAAGGAACCAAGTTATCCTGGGAGAACATTGGCCAATTGCGAATTCGTAAAGCACATGTGACGAGGCCAATAAGTTCTTAAGGACAGTGGATTATCTCGACTTGGATTCATAAGGTTTTTCTTAATTTTCATGTTTTAAGGTTTTCTAGGGTTTATGCATATTAGATCCAATTTTCTGGTTTGAATTGTTTGTTTGCATGTTATTGGATGTTTAATGACACTAGACCAACAACAATCTTAAGAACTTAATCGGATTCTAATGTTGTTAGACTGTAATTCGCATGCTAGGGTAAAAATTTTCTAGAAAAAATACGAACTGTGCATGTAAACCCGTAGGGCGTTCGAAAGCCCGACGAACGCGAAGGCTTAAAATCTGAAATTTCATAAGAACGTTCAAACGCGTCTTCAAACGCAACTTGAACGCAAGCCTTCTACCTAAGAACGTTCGAACGCGTCCTAAACGCAACTCGAACACAAAATCTCTGGAATCATTTCGTTCGAACGCGTTCTCGAACGCTATACGAACGCGAACTCTCTGGAATCATTTCGTTCGAACGCATTATCAAACGCTACTCGAACGTGAACTCTCTGGAAACACTTCGTTCGAACGTGTTGTCAAACGCAACACGAACGCACCCACACTGCTAGTCTCGTTCGAACGTATATACGAACGCGACACTAACGAAATAGTCCTGTAATTATTATAAACTGTAAACTTAAATTAATATTAACTTAGTAAATCATATACTGTAACACATTAATCTTGGTAGTATAGATTTAAGTTATTATTAGGTTGTTCAATTATCACAAGCATACACATAGTGATAAATTTGAAATTGATTGAGTGTTGCATACTTGGTTGAGAATTTAAAGTGTAATCATACACAAGAAATTCCATCTAATCTTGATTGACACTTACACATATCTACACATATTGTATTTTGAATAAAGTGTAGTTCTGGGTTTGAATTGCTAAAGAGTCTTTAGTTGAAATTTAAGGACTTGTGTTTATTGGAACCACTGTCCAATAGAACAACAAGTGGTTACCTAGTATATCACTTTGAACAAGATCATTCGTTGATCGTTGTGCAATTTGTCTTTTGTAGACCTATTGACCCCTGTTGATTTTTCCAAGTGGAAACATCATAGTACCGGTCTCTCATGGAGAAAATCCGGAGAAGTTTGGTGGGCCAAACTTCAAACAGTGGCAGAGCAAAATGCTATTCTACCTGTCAACTTTGCAGTTGGCTAAGTACCTCAAATATCCTCCGGGTCCTATGGAGGGTGAATCAGAGGTAGCCAAGGAACTGCGAGAAGAGACATGGTCGTCTGGCGACTTTCTATGCAAGAATTACCTTATGGGTGGTCTTGACAATACCCTGTACTTTGTGTACTAAGGCATGTCTTCTGCGAAGATTCTCTGGGAATCTCTCGAGAAGAAATACAAAACCGAGGATGTCGGACAAAAGAAATTTGTCGTGGGTAGAATGATGTCTCAGTTGGGTGAACTGCAGTTGATCATTCATGAAATACTGGATGAAGGAATGAAACTCTGTGAGACGTTTCAAGTTGCCACCATAATAGAAAAATTACGTCCATCATGGAAGGACTTCAGGAGCTATCTGAAACACAAAAAGAAGCAGATGAGCCTTGAAGACCTTGAAGTTCGATTGAGAATCGAACATGACAACAGGATGTCCGAGAAGGCCAGCTACAAGACTATGAAGTCTAAGGCCAACATCATTGAGGGTGTAAAGGGTAGCAATAATAGAAACAGTGGAGCTGATTCTTCCCAAGTGAACAAGAAGTTCAAGGGGAAGTGCTACAACTGTGAAAAGAGCGGTCATATGACAAAAGACTGCAGAAACAAGAAGTCTCAGGACAAGGGCAAGAAAAATGAGGCCTATGTCGCTGAAGATGAGCAGTTAACTGGTGAGATTTCAGAAATGAACCTCTCAGCAGTGGTAACTGAAGCCAACTTGGTTGGGTATCCGAGAGAATGGTGGGTAGACACTGGGGCTACTCGTCATATCTGTGCTGATAGCAAGATGTTTTCCTCGTATCAGAAAGGTCGATGGTGGCGATCATCTGACAATGGGAAACTCGTCTACCTCTAGAGTGGTTGGACAAAGCACAATAGTTATGAAAATGATATCCAGAACGGAGCTTACATATAAGAATGTTTGCATGTTTCAGATATTCGGAAGAACTCAGTCTCGGGTTTGTATTTGTTTATGACAAGATTGTATTGACCAAAAATGATGTATATGTAGGAAAATGATACCTCGCTGAGGGCTTTTTCAATGACTGTCAATTATGCTATTAATAAAGCTGAAGTTTCTGCTTATATCATTGAGTCACAAATTGTATGGCATGAGAGGTTAGAACATGTTAATTATGATACAATGCGTACATTAATTAACATGGACCTTATACCTAAATTTGCATTGATAGCCAACATAAGTGTGAGGCATGTGTTGAAGTAAAAATACATAGAACATCATAGAACGAAGTTCTGAACCCTTAGAACTTGTACACACTGACGTGTGTGAACATGAATATTGTGCAAACAAGAGGCGGTAAAAAGTATTTTGTCACTTTTATCGATGAAAGCACAAGATTCTGTTTGGTGTATTTGCTGAGGAGCAAAGCTGAAGCTATTGAGAGCCTTATACACTGAGAACGAAGTTGCAAATCAACTTGGCAAGGAAATCAAAAGAATCAGGAGTGATAGAGGTGGTGAATATGTTTCATCATTCGGTGAATATTGTTCTGTGCACGAAATTATTCATGAAACCACTGCTCTTATTCTCCTCAACAAAATGGGATTGCTGAGTGCAAAAACCGAACGTTGAAGGAAATGATGAATGTCATTTTAACTAGTTATGGTTTACCTCAGAAATTGTGGGGGGAAAGCCCTGCTTTCTGCGAACTACGTTCTAAACAAGCTTCCTCACAAGAGATTGGACAAGACACCATATGAGTTGTGGAAAGGTTATGTACCTTCCTACAAATATTTGAAAATGTGGGGGTGTCTTGCCAATTGCTAAGGTGATGGTTCCTAAACCTAAGAAGGTGGAATATAACCCAAAACTGTTGACTGTATAGTTATTGGATATGCTTGCAACAGTAGTGCGTATCGATTCTTGGTACAAAAGTATGAGATTTCTGACATCAATCTAAATGTGATGATTGAGTCAAGGAATGTAATATTTTTTGAAGAGATATTCCTTGTAAGTAAAGACAAAGAAGAGAGTCTCTCAAAAGATCTGTTGATATTGTCAAGGACGGTGATCAGGTTGACCAAGAGTCAGATCCGATTTTCTGACATATGTGTTAGAAAATGAGCCTCAAAGCTATAAAGAAGCAATGTCTGTTGGTTTTATTCTAGGTCCCAAGATCATCAAACAAGCATGAAGATGTGTGAAATACATATCAAAGAAGTTGCGGAATACTTATATTGATCGGTTGAGATGATTTGAAGAAGAACAAAGTGTTTTACGTGATTCAAAGTGGCGCCAATAGCAGTGCAGTCCACTGCTCACTGTTTTCAGTTTTGGTCCATGAATTTGAGCCTCGAACTTGCGTCAAACGATTCCCGGCTCGTGGGTGAGTTTCCCTAACACCTTCGTATACCTCTTAGGAGTGTGCTAGCACTTGGATTTTGCCACAAAACCCTCAAAAATGCATCATCATTTTCGGCCAACCTTGGGCAGTTCACTGCCTTGGGCGTGACCTTTGTTAGAAGAAAGGAGAGATGGATGAGAGATTAGGTTAAGGGAAAATGGTGTCAAACATTTCACTTATATATTTTCCAAAAATACTAAAGTAATTACCATTTATTTTATGCTTTCAAAAAACAATAAAACAAATGTAATAATGTTTACTTTATTCTTTTACCCTTGGTAAAAGGTGAAAAGGAAAAGGCTTTCACTTTTTCCAAAAAGTTAAAAGTCTTTTCCCCCCAAAATTTCCCTCCAAATTTTAAAGGTCAAAGTCAAAGAGTCAATGTTACTTTTCCAAAAAGTGATTTGACTTTTATGACTTGCGATGTGATTTGCGATGCGACTTGCGGCACGTGATTCAAAATCGACGTAACTTCGCAAACACATTCCGAGCTCGGTTTCGATAATTCTAAATTAACAATTTTCTCGATGCCTCGTTAATAAATCCAATTTACTAATCACGTCGCTCGAGAATTAATTCTAAATTAATTCAAGTGCCCGAATTAAAATCTAATTTTAATTCCTAATCGAAATCCAATTTCGTTTAATATATCGAATATATTATTTATCGATTAATTCCAGATTAATCGTTCTCTCTCTTAAATTGATATTTTATCCTAGATAAAATATCTCCGCAATTAATCCCAGATTAATTTTCTCTCTCTTCTAATTAATCCCAGATTAATTAAAGTGTGAGTCATACGTCATCGGTGTATCATTGGGAAGCGACCCATGAGATCTCCGGATATGTTGGCAGTAAATTCGGTTATCGGACTATCCGAACACGTACGTAACAAGTACTACGTTTTACCGATTCACGAGACAAGGTTGGCTTCTAGCAAAGCGTCATGCCTACCCAATTCTCCGGAAATATCCTTACATGAATATATTGATCTGTATCAGGCGTAGTATACATCGTATAGTGCATATCGATCTAGTATCGGATGGTCACGTGCTAGGCCTGGGGCTGGAGTTGTGTCTGCCCCGTACGAAGCACATGTCGGATGTCTGGTAACTAGTCTATATAATCGGATATACATGACCTAGTCATAATATCCCGATGGCCGCGCAACACTTAAGAGCACTAATACCGTATCCTACGTGACATCATCTCCACTATGACTGGAGTGATACTTCCGTCTTGACATCACACCCAATACTCTACGATTCTCAATATACCCAGTATTGGCGTACACAGAACCGGTTAAAGTCCTGGATGACCTCAACCAAAGTATATTGATTGTCGTAAGTATTAGCGGTGCAAGTCTCAGGTTAAGACCAAATACACCTACCCTGATGTCGGACTCCCATAGACACATAGTCAAACTACCAATGGGATTCCGAGGGGGTCTATCCAGAGCGAAGCTGTTTCCCGTACTATCGGTGAAACACAACCTCCTACTACACTTGCATAAGTATCCAATACTTAAATATATGAGAACTATGCCTGTTATGCCCTCACAACGTGCACAAGTGCAATACTAGTCTTTTACGCATTACCGATGTCCAATCTCGATAATACTCTGACTAGGGATATTTAATGATTAATCCTTTGTGGACTGATACTGTCTCATATCATTCTCAATCCAGGAACTAATCATAGGGACCTCCTATCATTTATATATCTAAGGTGATCTAATCACAAATGATAAGATAGCAATCTCCTTTGTCACATAGTTAATTTGTACAACAACACCATGATCTGTACAAATAGTGACGCTATGGGTCATAATTGTCCAACAATGTCTTCTCCGGAGGCACCTCTGTGGAAAGAGGCTATTAACAGTGAGATTGATTCAATCCTACAGAACCATACTTGGGAGTTGGTTGATCTTCCTCCAGGTTGTAAGCCACTGGGCTACAAATGGATATTCAAAAGAAAGATGAAAATGGATGGATCAATAGATAAGTACAAGGCAAGACTTGTCATAAAAGGTTATAGACAAAAAGAAGGCCTTGTTTACTTTGACACCTATTCACCAGTGATTCGTATCACATCGATAAGAATGCTCATAGCCATAACAGCTATATTTGGTCTTGAAATAAATCAAAATGATGTAAAGACGTCATTCTTGAGTGGTGAATTGGATGAAAAGATTTACATGGAACAACCAGAAAGGTTTAATGTTCCTGGATAAGAACAGAAGGTGTGCAAACTTGTAAAATCCTTGTACGGATTAAAGCAAACACCTAGACAATGACATGAGAAAATTGACAAAGAAATGTTGTCAAGTGGGTTTAAAACCGATGAGTGTGATAAGTGTATATACACCAAATCAACTCAAGAATGATATGTCATTGTATGTCTCTATGTAGACGATATGCTGATAATTGGTAATAATCATGAGCTGATTCAGTATACCAAGAAAATGTTATCCAGTAAATTTGATATGAAAGATTTGGGAGTAGCTAACCTAACTTTTCATCTATCAAAGACTACTGGCTTAAGCATATCGCAATTAGAGTATTCAAGGATCATCAGAAGTCTGATGTATCTCACGAATTGCACACAAACTGATATCGCTCAAGCTGTAAATAGGCTTAACAGATATACTAGCAATCCAGGACATAACCACTGTAAAGACATAGTAAGTGTTTTGAGGAATAAGAAACTTCAAAACATGGGCTACATTACGAGAGATATCCTGCTGTTCTAGAGGGATACAGCGATGCTGACTGGATATCTGATACAGTGGATTCCAAATCTACGGTTGGATTTGTTTTCACACTTGGTAATGCAGCCGTGTCATGGAAATCCTCGAGGCAAACATGAGTTGCCCGGTCTACTATGGATTCAGAGTTCATAGCGTTAGACAAAATAACGGAAGAAGCGGAATGGCTTTGAAACTTCCTGGAGGATATTCCTAGTTGGGCCAAACCGGTGCCAGCAATTAGCATACATTGTGAAAGCCAATCGGCTATTGGGAGAGACCAAAATACAATGTATAATAGTAAGTCTCGACACATACGTCGGAGACATAATATCATAGGTCAACTACTCTCAAGTGGCATAATAACGATCGATTATGTTAAGTCGAAGGAAAACCTAGCGGATCCACTAACTAAAGGTTTACCTCGAGAGCAAATTGACAAGTCATCGAGGGGAATGGGCTTGAAGCCTATAAATTAAGAATTGTCACTGTGGAAACCCAACCTAGCTGATTGGAGATCCCAAGATCTAGGTTCAAAAGGGACAACTGAAACTTTGTGCAATTCAAAACAAGCACTGAAGAGTTTTGTACTCTTTCCCATTTCGATAATGACGCTGAGTGCTGTCTGTCACTGGTTATGATAAGCTAAGGCTTTTAATTATCACTATATGAGTCCTAATGAGGGTAAAGACAGATTACCTCTTCATAGTAGATCACATATTTCAAGTAAGAAGTGAGACCGCTTCCATGGAAACTTTTAAAGGCGGGTTACCCTAAAGTGCTTGATGAATCCGGGACCGTTGTTCAGGGCCGAAATGAACACAACCGTAGAACGGGAAAATGGTCGAAGTAAAGCTGTGTGTTGGCAGTTGTCTTGGTTTACACCAACGGCAGAACAATTCAAGACTATGGGTCACTGGTTTGCCAAGTAAATCCGATTGTCACTCACTAGGAAAGGTTCAAGGCGAAAGCTACCTATTTCGATGCAGCTTTAGTTCATGGTAACTCTCTCAAGTGTCTCCATGAATATTTGAATAATTGTGGAGGATTGTTGGAAATTCTTCTAAATGTTCATTAAGGGTAAATCTGTCATTTTGTTGCATTGGGTGCTTGTGAGGGGTACAACCCTTTGGGGGGTTGCACCCCACCCCAAAGGGTGCCCTATTGGCACCCTTACATGCCTTATAAAAGAGGCATTATATCCAATACAAAAGAAAAAGAAAAGATATCCAAAAATTTGTGAGTCATTTGTTGTTTTTGGTTTTTGAGAGAGAGTTCAACCATTTCCTAGTTTGTATACTTGTCAAGGAGTGCTCATTAGACAAGAAGGAACCAAGTTATCCTGGGAGAACATTGGCCAATTGCGAATTCGTAAAGCACCTGTGACAGGGCCAATAAGTTCTTAAGTACAGAGGATTATCTCGACTTGGATTCATAAGGTTTTTCTTAATTTTCAAGTTTTAAGGTTTTTTAGGGTTTATACATATTAGATCCAATTTTCTGGTTTGAATTGTTTGTTTGCATGTTATTGGACGTTTAATGACTAGACCAACAACAATATGCATAATAACAATTCGTGTATGAAAAGAGAGGTGTTACAAATTAGTTTGCTTTCTACAACACTATACAATTTTGTCTAGTTTCTTTTTTGTTTTTTTGAAGAAAAAATTCCGTATCTATAACCATTAGCTTGGTTACCCGACCCGACCTCACCCCGCCCAGCGAGGGTCTAAGAAAAACCTAAGGCGGCAAAACAACGAGGGTATATATAGACACGTTCTCGTCTAAGTATCATAACAAGAGGAAGCAGCGGCGCAAGATGACTTTCAAACGAAGGAACGGGGGAAGGAACAAACACGGCCGTGGCCACGTTAAGTTCATCCGCTGCTCTAACTGCGGCAAATGCTGCCCTAAGGTATATAATTTACATAATATTCTCTCTCTATTTTCTGGTTGTTTCCTGAGAAAATTTCTTTAATTTATAATCAATTGTTAAATTGACTTTGATAAAAAAAAAAGGACAAAGCGATTAAGAGGTTTTTGGTGAGGAACATTGTCGAGCAAGCCGCTGTTAGAGATGTTCAAGAGGCCTGTGTTTATGATGGTATCAATCAACTATGCCTATCCATTCCATTTCCATTTATTTAGTTTGGTTTGTTTCTGTTGTGATTTCGATTTGGTTTGATTTGATTTGATTTGGTGTGTTCTTGTTGAAGGCTACACTCTTCCGAAGCTGTATGCAAAGATGCTGTACTGCGTCTCGTGTGCCATCCACTCTCATGTCGTGAGGGTTCGTTCCCGTACCAACAGGAGGATCCGTGAGCCCCCACAGCGCTTTAGGCGCAGGGTATGTTTTCTAAATTCACCATATATCATCACATCATCATTTTGTTTATTTGCTTCTTTGCGGTAATTTTGATACTATGAAATGGTGGTCTATCATGTCTTCTGTGTGAATATTAAACAAGCGGTTATTTTATGTTAGCTTATCTAAATACCAGTTTATCTCCGTAATTCAAATCTTAGTTGTCTCAACTACCCTGCCTTGGTACCACTTCTTTTTCCTCAAGGCAATTTACAAAAATTAGTTTTGAATAGATGAATGTTTTGCAACAGATGACCTTTGTATGCAAGTATAAGATTCAATGCAATTACAATGATATCATGTTTTTTGTGATTGTGTGTGAAAGTGATATCTGATAGTATCTGAAAGAATGCCATAACAATTTTGATCTTACCGTGCTAGACTACTGTTATTGATGTTGAAGTGCTCAGAATGTAAATAATTTATTGTTTTTAAGTTAGCCATCTAGTCCCGGTGATTACAGTGTAGATTATTTTGAGCACAATCATGTTGTCCTGAACCAACTACATGCTCATGGGACCACAAACCTTCTCCCGTTTTTGTGTTCTGTCAATGAGATGCATTCCATGCTAAGTTACTACTTTCAAAGGATGTGATCAGAAAAAGATACTAATGTTTTGTGGAAATACAGCTCCCGAATTTGATATCTGTGTTCAGTTAAGTGATATTGGTTTCATGTTTAGCATTTCTGATACTGAGTTATTTCTTAGAATATCATTTTTATTTTGAATTGTTGGAGTCGTATTTGCGCTGTTAGATGAATGAATTTTGGTGGTCTCATGTTTGGTCATGGTGTAATTGTAGTACTAGTTTAATTGTTTTCTTTCCTATATTGCTCATCTGCCTTATTTATTCACTTACACTACCATGTTGTCAATAGGAGGATATGCCAAAGGCTGGTGGTGCTCCTGGTCAAGCCCCACGCGCTGGTGGTCCAGCTGGAGCACCAGCTGCTGCTCGTGCTTGAAAACTTTCTGCTGGCTCTGCTCTGGTCGTTTGAGGCTTTGAGCTTAGTGTGTTGGCCTCTCACCTTTATCAGATATCCATTTACTTAGTAGAACTATGAACTTCATCTTAGTGTTATGTTCCGACATGTGTTGGAGACCTGTTTCTGCCCAAAGTTGAATGAAAACCTTATGATTGAAGTAAATCGAACTGTTCCAAGTTTTTCCCGTTATGTGATTTAGTATCTGTTTTTGCTTGTACAGCTAAGCTGGTAGTTAACTTTTGATATTTGGCTGAGCTGGCTGGTGTAGTTGGTTTCTTCCAAAATTTACTTGTTTGATTACTTTATTCTTAATATGGTTTGTGTTTATTGTTCATCTCAATCCCAATGAGCCCCATCTAAGATGGTGGGAATGAGATATCTTTAGAACTGTTGATAATGGGTATGTTCACAGAGTTGTACCAAACAACAATTTTTAGAATAATTGACGCGGAACAAAAAGAAGAAATAGGAACAAGAGTAGAACAGAGTGGAGAAATAAGCCGAGAGAGGGGAAAGATTAATAGCTCTCAAGGAAATTTTGTATCATTCAAATTCTACTCCATTGAAATAAATATTTTTCTTAGAAATATCATCGTTAAATTATCCAATCCGGATTTAAATGGAGCAGGTAAAATTCATAAGGCTATCCTCAAGTTCTTACAAGAAATGTAAATACTCTTGAACTCAGGACCTATCAATTAAATTCTAAATCAATTCTAAATCTTTTGTCATCACCCCCTTGCCACTACTTATGGTGGCTAAATCCTAAAATAAATAGGAATAAATCTTCCGATTAAAACAATTCCAAACATAAAAATAATTTTCCTAAATTAATTCTAATAATAAAACATCATAATTAAATATCCCCATTAACTCTCGGGATTAAACGAAATTTGCCATTCGCCGGTTGTGTTAGCGGAGGGCACCTTTCCGGAGTGGGAAGAACTGAACTCCGACAAGGGGAGATCCCATTGACTCTGAAAAAACTCCCTCCTTCATTAGCAAACACAACCTGCTCATCTAAAATAGTATCAAATTTTTCTCTGTGTGCTGGTAGAAATGGTGCAAGGGTGCAGAATGAGAATGTCTAAGTGAGAATGAGAGACAACAAAAAGATCATCTGGTGGTTTGACTGGCCTAATATTGAGCATGAGCATTTGGTCCAAACTGTTTTAAGATTTTAAAAGGACCAGCACTATAATTTAGAAGCGATCTACATAGACGTCGTTCTGGTCTATTTCGAATCATTAACATAATCCCCAACATTAAATTTATGGTGGTTTTTCACCTCGATATAGTTCAAATATCGAGAGAGGTAGAACGAGGTTTGTTCTTGGCTAAGAGATGATGATAAAGGTCTAAAGAATCAGAGAGGCTGAAGTCAGACAGAAGTACCTGACTCTATTATGCAGATGAGTCATCCCAAGGGCAAACCTGCCGGTGACGAAGCAAGTTGGGATACGACCCGATCTAAAGAAGAAGTGTTGGATTTGGTAGCATTGGAGTATTTGTAGAAGCCGACCCGAGGGGTCCATGCTTACCAATTCGACCTGGTTAGAGAAGTCAAGAGGTTTGATCAAATATCATTCACCTAGGTATGCCGAACCGAGGAACAAAGATGGGATCACACTAGTTTTGAAGCCGTGTGACGTGTGCCATACTTGGAAGTTTGGGCCTTCAGAAGGCTGATGTGACGGAAGTTGGTCAACGAATTGTTGGACAATTATGACCCATAGCATCACTATTTGTACAAAATATTGTGTTGTTGTACAAATTAACTATGTGACAAAGGAAATTACTATTTTATCATTTGTAATTGGATTATCGGGATATATATAAATGATAAAAGTCATTATGATTAGTTCCAGATTGAGATGATATGCGACAATATCAATCCACCAAGGTTTAATCATTAAATATCCATAGTCGTAATATTATCGAGACGGGAGATAGATAATGCAGAATATACTAGTATTGCACTTGTGCGCATTGTGGGAGCATAACGTCATATTTATCATATATTTAAGTATTGGATAGTTATGCAAGTGTGATAGGAGGTTGTGTTTACCGATGGTACAGGAACAGCTTCGCTCTGGATAGACCCCTCAGAATCTCATTGGTAGTATGACTATGTGTCTATGGGAATCCGAATCAGTGTACGTGTATTTGGTCTTAACCTGAGACTTGCATCGCTAATACTTGCGACAATCAGTATACTTTGGTTTTGGTCGTCCGGGGCTTTAACATGTTCTGTGTACGCCTCTTCTGGGTATACTGAGAATCGTAGTGTATTGGGTGTGATGTCAAAATGGAAGTATCACTTCAGTCATATGGAGATGATGATCACGTAGGATACGGAACTGGTACTCTTAAGTACTGCAGTCATCGGGATAATATGACTAGGTCATGTTTATCCAATTATAGAGACTAGTTAACAGAGATCCGATATGTGCTTTCTTACGGGGCAGACACAATTCCAGCCCCAGGCCTAACATGTGACATTTGATATTGGATCGTAATACGTAATACTACGTATACTACGCCTGACATAGATTATATATTCCTTAAAATAATATTTCTGGAGAATTGGGTAGGCACGGTGCTTTGCTAGAAGCCAACCATGTCTTGTAAATCGGTAAAAATGTGGTACCGGGTACGCACGTATTCGGATAGTCCGATGACCGGATTTACTGCCAACATATCCATGGATCTCATGGGTCGCTTCCCGAAGATTCACCGATGACGTATGACTCGAACATAATTAATCTGGGATTAATTAGAAGAGAGAGAAAATTAATCTAGGATTAATTACGGCGAGAATTTTATCTGGGATAAAATTCGATTAATAGAGAGAGAACGATTAATTTGGAATTAATCGATTAAAATAATATATTCGATATATTAAATGAAATTAGATTTTATGACGGAATTAAAATTAGATTTTATTCGGGCAAACGAATTAGTTTAGAATTAATTTAACGAGCGACGTGAATAGTAATTTTGCTAGGCATAATTATTAATTAAATTTGATTTAATTACGTCGCAACGGAAAATTCGTTAATTCAGAATTAACGAACCCGAGCCCGGAAAGTGTTTGCGGGCCCACTCGGATTTTGAATTAAAGTGGGGCCTGCACAAGTCACATCACCTAGTCTATCTCATCACCTTTTGGTTGATGGAAGTAGTTGGATTTGATGGTAACTTGTAAATCACTCTTTGTCATTTTGGAATGACTAATACCAAAAGTTTGGTTTTGGTATATGATAATTGATTTTTTGAAAATGAAAAACAACACACACAATTTTACTCTCTCTCATTTTTTTTATAAAAGCTGAATACTCCCTCTCTCTCACCCCCCATTGCCGAGACCTAGGGTTATGGGTTGAAGATTTTTGATTCAAAAATCTTGCATGCTAGCACATCAAAGGAGTCATACAAGGGTGTTAGAGACACTAATCCATGAGTTTGGAATTCAAGGAAAAGATTGGAAGCTCAACATACATCAAAGGAGAAGCTTGGAGCAACTTCAATTGAGGCAAAAGTTTTGAACTCTACACCTACATCCAAGCCGATCAAAGTGAGTATTTCCGCTACTTTACTTTGTTTATTCACACCATTTTATGCTTAATTGATCTTGGTTGACTTAGAAAACCCAACAATGGTATCAGAGCCTAAATTAAGCATGAAATGAAATTAGGGTTCTTAATTTTGAATTTGGGTATTTTTGATTTGAGCATGATTTGAACAAATTGTTTGTTTGAGTATGCTTAGATAATGTTAACTTAGAGTTATACATGATCAATTTGATAAAAATTAATTGGATTAATTTTCCCAAATTCATGAGGCTTGGCCGAATCTTAGTGAACCCTAAGTCATTGTGATTTTTATTTTTAAACCATTGGATGTGTTTAAATACATGGGATATATTGATTTGTGATTTAATTAGATTGAAATCAAAATCGGGTTTTAAAAATCCCTAATTGCCGTGACCATATAAGCATGTTGGGATTGATTTTGCTTCAATTTGTGTTGGACATAAGTTGATTAATTAAAGCATGATTAATTAGTGTAATTGGTGTTTTGGAAATATTAATTTAACTAATTAATTATGGCTATACACTTTAATTAATTAAATTGTGAAGTTTGGAATATTAGAATTTAATTAATTGGGCTTAATTTGGAATTGGGCTAAAAATGTTGTATTTGGGCTTAATGGGCTTGGTTGGGCCAAGTATGGTTTAAGATAATGGTTGGATCCAATTGGGCCTAAAACCATTTCCATAAAGTCCAAATATAATAATTGGGCCTTTAAAATTTAATTGGGCCTAATGGGCCAAAATTAATTTTGTGGCAAATGGTGATTCCTTATTGGGCTTTGTTCCAAAGTCCATGCCTTATGAATTAATTAAAAGCCCATTGGACTTTAATTAAATGACATTGGATGTTAATTGGGCTTTGAGACCCATTAAGATTAGATTTAGAATCTAAGTCGCAAAGGCACATTAAAAGTGTAATTATTTAATTTGAAATTAAATAAAGAATTAGTATTGAATACAAATTAAATTGGATTTAATATTATAGTTTGATATAATTCGAGAATTCGTACTTTGAGTACTTATTCTTAAACGAGTTGGACTCGCGCAAATCAAATCGTTGTTTGAACATTGGATGATCATTAATCAAAGATTAATTAATTGGATTAGATTGATTGATAACATGCTTTGTGTGAATACATGGATGTGATGTATGAATAATGTATATCAGATGGAAATTAGATGGGTGAGGGCAATTTTGGAAATTATTGTAATAAATTTAGAATTTATTAAATTGGACCTGCGTGTCCAGCCTATTACCTCATGACTATTTGTATTTCTCTTCTCACCTATTCCCCTCAATGTAAATGAGGTTTCTTTAGAAGTGTTATGTAATTGGGTAGAAGTAAAAATAGTGCTAGCCGGGGCGAAAGAGAGTGATCTGTTCTAGGAACAATTTGTGAGATATACATCCGCATATCATTATTAATTTATTTACCGCGCCTTATTATGCTTTTAGAATGCATGCTTAAGGGTGTATGATGTGACCTAATCAAATATAATTAATTGGTTGCTAATTACACGAAAAACCCTCAACAAATATTAAGTGTTTTCCTTCCATTGAGTGATTCTCTCTCAAGATCCAAGATTGGCACTGGTTTGTTGGCCAAAGTCAAGACCTTTGTCCATCGCGGATGTGTTTGAATCATGAAGGCTTTGTTCCATATCACATGTCTTGTCCAAGTTGTGATTTGTTGGCCAAAGTCAAGATCACTTCTTGTCCATCGACATCGATTACGAAGCTTTCCAAAGTCAATGGGTCCTGCTTAACTGGAATTATTAAGCTTGTTGTGACAAAGCCAAGGCTTAGTTGATTTAGAGGAAAAAGGTTAGGGAATATATTGGATATATTGGCATATATTGGATATATGTTTCGGACTTAGATGTCCACCTACTGGATCTATGAATTGGATGAAATCCAATTGATCTTAGAGATCTACCTAGTTAAGTTTCATACAACTTGTTGGCCAAAGTCAAGGTTGTGTGCTATTTAACGGGATCCTAGCCCACTAGGAAACTATGTTTCTCGAGTACTCCACAGAGGGTTAGAGGCTCGCCGAAAAATAGTGGGAGGCAAGTATTAAATTTGCAATTTCGTTTAGATACTTGCCAATACACGCTCATTTCATTTTTCGTCATTAATTTATATATATATTAGTTGGACTAATATTTAATTGTTGTTTTAATTTAACAGTTGGACTGTATTCAAACTACTTCATTTATAGTTGATTCTATAATTGGATTATAGTAATCAATATATTTGAATTTAACCAATCAAATAGTAGTTGATTATATAGTTAGACTATAATAATCATTATATTTGATTGTACCCGAAATCGTTGATTGGATAGTTGGACTATTGGAATCAAGATAACTGAAACATTAGCGTTTAGAACATAATCCTGGGTGAAAATGTCTTTAAACGGCTTTAATTTTCAGATTGGGAATAGAACCTCAGGATAGTCCTAGGAACTGAGAAGTTATTCTATTTTGATAGAACAACCTCTCGGGCCTAAGCCCGGAGTTGAGCGAATAGTGGAGCATGAGTTTTGGAAGACTCATGGTGATGATAACTTTAGTGCTCAATCCGTTATGCTTACCGCAATGACTCTTTAATTCCGTCGTCAAAATTAAGGATTAGATCCTTGTACCATGATGATGAAATTAAAGATCTTCATAGATCTAATCTTAAATCTTAGAAGTACGAATTGTAAAAGATGCTCTTTCACTCGCGTATGTCAGAGGGTACATCTTTCGAGCACTAGGTGTCGCAGATGATTGCTGACATCGATCAGCTAGGTTAGTTGGGCATTACCTACGTGGCCGAGACTACCAAAGATTTGATCTTATAGTCTCTACCCGAAAGCTGGGGTAGGTTCATTATGAACCAGGAATAAACTCTTGGAGAGTTGACGGCTATGCTCAAGGAGGCAGAGCCAGAACTTCTAAAAGGGGGCAAAGGCAAAATCGTCACAGTCTTCTAGGAAGACAAATGACATATCCCAAGATGTCTACCTAAAAGTGGCAAATGGGGTCACTGAAGCGTGAATGCCGTATGGACAAGGCAGACATGAAGGAAGTGAATGCGGGGCAAGGCTCCGGCTTCAAGTATGTTTGTCAAAAACATGTTCACTACTGGTTTTAAAATTAGATTTTAGATACCGGAAGTGGTACATAAGCATATGTACTGATGTGCGGGATCTGCTGATTAGCAGGAGACTGACTTCAGTTGAGATTTACCTGCGAGTCGGAAACGGGATGAGAGTCGCTGTTTTAATCGTAGAAACCTAAGTTTAGGAACTACCATTTGGGCATGTACTTAAATTAGGAAACTGTTATAATGTACCTAGTTTGACTAGAAACATTATCTCTATATCTAAGTTAACCCGTTGCTGGTATACCTTTATATTCTAGAACACTAAGTGTTTTGTTTATAAAGATGATATCGAGATAAACACATTAGATGTGAATAACAGTATTTATATTTAGAATATAAAATAATCTCATACATATAGCATGACAAACAAATAGCTCAAACTGAATTAATCAGATGAGACTTATTTGTGGCATTGCTGTCTGAGACACATTAACAAGACTCGTATATCCACACTTTCGAAGAGTGGGTACTAAGAAGGATTTGATTCTAATTCAAATGATGTCTACGAATCTAGTTTATTAGGCAAAATGCCTAAAACACCTTTTACTTGATAAAAGTGCAAGTACCACCGATCTGTTAACCCTCGTTCATAGTGACGTAAGTGGGCCCATATCTAGCTAGGCTAGAGGTGGATATGAATACTTCGTAACCTCTACGGATGTGGCATCACGTTATGGTTATGTGTATCTTATGAAACACAAGTCAGAAACTTTTAGAGTTTCGACACGAAGTAGACAGACAGACCGGCTAAAGTATTAAACTGTCACGGTTAGACCATGGTGGAAAGTACTTAAGCAATAAGTTTTTCGATTATTTGAAAGAGTATGGTATTCTTTCATAATGGACTTCCTCCCGAAACACCTCAATTTGACGGTGTGTTCGAACAAAGAAACCGAACTTTTTTGGACATAGTTAGGTTAATGATGAGTTGCTCTGAGCTACTAATTTCTTCACGATGATACGCATTAACAGTGAAATACTTATTTTGAATAAGGTTCCATAAAAATCTGTTTGACAAATTTCATATTAGATATGAACAGGAAAGAAACTGTGTTTTCTCATTCCTGAAGATTTGGGAATGCTAGGTGTAGGCACTGCATTTTTGCATATAAGTCTCGATGATGAGTCTCTTATGGAGGCACTCCTCTTTAAGTTTTGGAAGCCGCGGGAAACAGACGTCGGAAGGGAAAATTCAGAAATTGATATATTGTTGGACTAAATTCATTTGCTTAGCTGTGGTTTTGCTCATTGGACCTCTGTTTTAAAATTCATCCTCAGCCCAAACTCCCGCAAGCCACACACTAAGCCCACACACCACCAAGCCACACACCAAGCCCACCAAAAAGAACCAAACCCACTCCCAAATGACCTAATTCACGCCCATCACCTTTCCAAAATAACCAATTCACACATTAAACACATGCTAAAATCAAAAAAAATCACCTTCCCAAATAAAGAAATCAAATCAAATCAAATTAAATCATATTCCTAATTAAAAGAGATAAAATCAAATCAAACCAAATCACATCCCTAATTAAATAGATTTTTCCTTATAGCACACTAATTAGGAGATATCCCCTATAATTGTAATATTCTTTCCCTTCCCGTATGAGGACAAGCTCCAACCCTTTGCCTATAAAAAGAAGCCTAAACCCAATCTCGAAACCCCTATCTCATTCTCACGAAAACACAAAGAAAATAGCTAGAGCATTCACGCCCAAGCACTCCAGAGAATTCCCCTCATTGACGTGAATAAGCCCTCAAGCAAAGCCCTCAATTGCCGCACAAATAACCTTGAAACCAGCCCTTCATTGCCGCATAAACAACCTTGAAACCAGCCCTCCATTGTCGCACAAACAACCTTGAAACCAGCCCTCCCATTGCCGCACAAACACCCTGAAACTAGCCTTCATATTACTGCAACATAACCACCCTCATCCACCGTAAATCACCTCTTGAAAACTGCCCAGGATTATCAAAATCTAAAACCCCTGAAAACCACCGCAAAACAACCACCGAAATCAGCCCCTAAACTACACTCAATCACCACCGAAAATAGCCCCTGAAAAACTACACAGCCATCACCAAAAATCACCACTGAAATAGCCCTTGAAACCACCAAAACTGCACCCAGAAACTGCCTTAAATTACCACAAAACACAGCCCAGAAACCGCTCCAAACCACCATAAAAACCGCAGCCCCAACACGCCTAAACAATCGCAAAATAGTAAGCCAAAATAGCCATTATTACCGCAAAACAGTGACCAGAAAATACAGCAAAAATAGCAGCGAAACAGAGTAAAACAGCAACCCAAAACTGTGAAGGAAAATGTTGAACCAGTGAACCAGAGGAGTTGCAGAGCGTTAACCCTTCCGACGGCCGTGTAACGCACTTCCAAGAGACGACTTAAGAGGTTAGACATGAGGGCACTTTTTTATTTATTCCCGCACTTTCTTTCCGTTAGTTATTATTATTTCTTCGCATGCGTATTATAGTTTCATGTAAGTTGTGGCCATGGGATGAATGAAATATGTGTTATCTCTTGCGGTATATCGGATGGAAACCCGAACATAAATTCCATAGCCAATTCGAATGGACGGTAGTACGGTCTGCACTCGAGATAAATGACACGTACCGCTTGAGAGATGCACATATTTCTGTCATCCGATCTTATGTTTATTTGTTGTTTGTTAGAAATAATATGTTACTTTTATGCATGATTAGGTTGTTTAGTATGTTATTTTATGCATGATTAGTTGATTATTTCCAAGCATAATTTAGTTATTTCTTTCGCATTAGGAATTGATTATGTCTTTTCTACGTTTATGTTTAGATTATTATTTATTTACATTGCCATGCTTAGCGATTTAATGTATGCATGAGATTGTAGCTTGCCGTTTCCGACTTAGTTTATGCCTGCCAAAC
>SKCR01013311.1:0-20907 GCA_019454045.1 Zanthoxylum bungeanum | reverse complement strand
TGTCTTGGTGATTTTTTATTTTTTGATCATTGGATGTGTTGGAAATCATTCGAGAATGTTGATTTATGTCGATTGTGGATTTAATTGGATTGAAACCAATCGGATATAAATATCCCCAAATTGCCGAGACTTATGCATGAAAAATGGGTTTGATTTTTGATGAAATGTGTTGGACATATTTTGTTGTAAATGAGCATGATTAATTAGGCTAATTTGGTGTGTTTTGGAAATATTGATTTGGGTAATTAATAATGCTATACACCTTAAGTTTAATTAAATGTGAAATTGGATTTTGGAATCTAATTAAATTGGGCTTTAAATGTTGTTATTTGGCTTATTGGGCTTGGTTGTACTAAGTTAGGTTTAAGCTAAATTGGTTGGATCCAATTGGGCCCAAAACCGCTTCCATAAAGCCCAAATGCGACTAATGGACCTTTAAAGTTTAATTGGGCCTAATGGGCCTAAATTGATTTCTAGGCTTATGAGGTAATTCCCGGATTGGACTTTGGTTATTGGTTTGACCTGAGTTGACCAAAAGTCCACGCCTTAAGAAATTAATTGAAAGCCCATTGGACTTTAATTAATTGACGTTGGACGTTAATCGGGCTTTGAGACCCGTAACGATTAAATTTGAAATTTAAATCGTAAAGGTTCGTCAAATAAAGTGTAATATTTAATTTGGAATTAAATAGTGAATTAGAATTAAATACAAATTGAATTGGATTTATTTTGTAGTTTAGTTTATTCGAGAATTCGTACTTTGAGTACTTATTCGCAAAACGAGTTCGACTCACGTAAAATCAAATCGTTGTTTGAACATTGGACGGTCACTAATTATCAGATTAATTAATTTGATTAGATTGATTGATAACATGCTTGTGTGAATACATGGTTGCGATGCATGAATAATGTATATCAGATGGATATTAGATGGGTGAGACAATTTTAGAAATTGTTGTAATAATTTTGATTTATTAATTGGACCTGCGTGTCCAGCCTTATTACCTCCTTATTCTTTGTATTCTCTTCTCACATATTCCCCTCAATGTAAATGAGGTTTCTTTAGAAGTGTAGTGTAACGGGTATAAGTAAATACGTGTGCTAGCGGGAGAGAGAAAGGGAGAGATTTGATCTAGGATCAATGTGTAAAGTATCCATCCGCATATCATTATAATTTATTTATACGCGCTTTATTATATGTTTAGAATGCATGTTTAAGGGAGTATGATGATGAGACCTTAACAAAGATAATAAATTGGTTGCCAATTTGCACTCGAAAAACCCTCACAAATATTAAGCATTTTTCCTTCCATTGCGTGATTCTTACTCAAGATGTAAGACTGGCATTGGCTTGTTGGCCAAAGTCAAGGCCTTTGTCCATCGAGGATGTGTTTGAATCACGAGAGCTTTGTTCCATATCGGTGTCTTGTCCAAGTTGTGGTTTGTTGGCCAAAGTCAAGACCACTTCTTGTCCATCGACATTGATTACAAAGCTTTCCATGGTCAATGGGTCACTCTTGACTGGGATCACTAAGTTTGTTGTGCCAAAGCCAAGGCTTAGTTGATTCAGAGGAAAAAGGTTAGGCAATACATTGGATGTATTGGCATATATAAGATATATGTTTCGGACTTGGATGTCCCCCTCTAGATCTAGGAATTGGATTGGATCCAATCGATCTTAGAGATATACCTAGTTAATTATTATACAATTTGTTGGCCAAAGTCAAGATTGTGTGATTATTTAACGGGATCCTAGCCCGCTAGGAACATGGTTTCCCGAGTACTCGACAGAGGGTTAGAGGCTCGCCGAAAAATAGTGGGAGGCAAGAATTGAATTTGTAATATTTTTTTAATTACTTGCCATACGCGCTCAAAATAAATATCATTCGTCAAATAAATTAAATGTTAGTTGGACTAATATTTAAATGTTGTTTTAATAAATTGGATTATATTCAAACTATTCATTTATAGTTGATTTTATAATTGGATTATAGTAATCATATAATTGATTTTAATCTATTAAATTATAGTTGATTAATAGTTGGACTATTGTAATCATTATAATAAATAGTACCTAAATCGTTGATTAAATAGTTGGACTATGGAATCAAGATACAATTGAAAGATTGACATTTAAGCATAATCCTAGGAAAATGTATTTAAGGTTTAATTTTCAAATAGGATTAAATTTCAAAGATGGTCCTGGAAAAATAATAAGTTACTTTATTTGATAAAATAACATATCAGGTCTATGCCTGGAGTTAAGCAAATAGTAGAGCATAATCTTTGGAAGATTTATGTGATGATAACTTTAGTGCTTAATCCATTAAGCTTATCTAGTAGACTCCTTATTTTTGAATCAGAACTAAGGATTAGATCATTAAAGTATGATAATGAAATTGAAGGATCTTCGTAGATCTATATTTAGATTTTAGAAGTACTAATTGCAATAATAACTCTTGGAGAGTTAATGACTATTCTCAAGGAGACAAAGTCAAAGTTTGCAATATCAAGTAGCGCAAGGCACACCTTACTTCGATATTCTAGAAACCCGAGGCTTGGCCAAAGGCCTCTGGAATGTTGAAAACGGGCAAATGCAAAATCATTATAATCTTCTAGGAAGATAAAGGACATATCCTAAAATGCTACTAAATTATAGCAAACGGGATCGCGGAAGCGTGACTGCCGTTTGGACAAAGTAGACAAGAAGGAATTGAAGACGGCTTGACTCTGACTTCAAATATGATTGTCATCATTATTCACTACTAGTATTAAAATGGATTTTAAATACTTAGTGTGGTACATAAAAAATATGTATTGATGTTCAGAATCTGTTATGAACAGGATACTGACTTCAATTTAGATAAAACTGGAATTGGAAATGGGACAAAGTCGCTGTTTTTAACATAGATACCTGAATTTTAGGGATTACCCTTCGGGTGTGTACTTAAATTAGGAAACTGATAAAATGTGACTAGTTTGACTAGAACCATTATCTCTATATCAGTGTTAATTCTGTTGCGGATTTACCTTTATATTCTAGAACACTAAGTGTTTTATTTATAAAGATGATATTGAATAAAACACATTAATTTGAATACATCATTTATTTTGTATATAAATAAATCTCAACATATAACATGACAAAAAATAGCTCAAAACTGATTGATCAGAGGAAACTAATTGTGGCATTGTTGTCTGGGACAAACTAAAACAAGAATTTCTGTATATCCCACTTTTGAATGGTGGGTACTACTCGACTGATTTTATTCCATTCAAATAAAGTCAACGAATCTAGTTTATTGGGCAAGTATCTAATGTTGGACAAAATGACCCATAGCGTCACTATTTGCACAGATCATTGTGTTGTTGTAGCAAATTAACTATGTGACAAGGAAATTGCACTCTCATCATTTGTGATAGATCACCATAGATATATAAATGAAGAGAGGTCCCTATGATTAGTTCCTGGACTGAGAATGATATGAGACAGTATCAGTCCCCGAAGGATTAATCATTAAATATCCCTAGCCGGAGTATTATCGAGACTGGACATCGATAATGCGGAATAGGCTAGTATTGCACTTGTGCGCGTTGTGAGGGCACAACGGCATAGTTCTCATATATATAAGTATTGGATACTTATGCAAGTGCGATAGGAGGTCGTGTTTCACCGATGGTACGGGAAACAGCTTCGCTCTGGATAGACCCTTCGGAATCCCATTGGTATTATGACTATGTGTCTATGGGAGGCCGAAATCAAGGTAGGTGTGTATAGTCTTAACCTGAGACTTACATCGCTAATACTTACGATAATCGATAGACTTTGGTCTTGGTGGTACAGGGCTTTAACCGGTTCTGCGTACACCACTTCTGGGTTTATCAGAGAGTCGTAGTGTATTGGGTGTGATGTCAAGACGGAAGTATCACTTCAGTCATAGTGGAGATGATGTCACGCAGGATACGGTACTAGTGCTCTTGAGTGTTGCGCAACCAATCGGGATATTGTGACCAGGTCATGAATATCCGATTATAGAGACTATGTTACCAGACATCCGATATGTGCTTCGGACGGGGTAGACACTTATCCAGCCCCAGCCCTAGCACGTGACTATCCGATACTGGGCCGATATGCACAATACAATCGTATACTACGCTTGATACAGATCTTAATATTCTTAAATGGATATGTCCGGAGAATTGGGTAGACTTGGTGCTTTGCTAGGAGTCGACCTTGTCTCGTAAATCGGTAGAACGTAGTACTTGGTACGTACGTGATTGGATACTCCGACGACCGTATTTACTGCCAACTTATCCGGGGATCTCATGGGTCGCTTCCCGATAATCCACCGATGACGCACAACTCGCACTCTTGAATAATCTGGGATTATATAGAAGAGAGAGAAAATTAATCTAGGATTAATTACGGAGATATTTTATCTAGGATAAAATATCGTCTAGAGAGAGATAACGATTAATTTGGAATTAATCGGTAAATTAATATATTCGATATATTAAATGAAATTAGATTTCGACGCGGAATTAAAATTAGATTTTAATTCGGGCGAACGAATTAATTTAGAATTAATTCGTTAGCGACGTGAATAGTGAATTCGCTAGGCGTAATCATTTAATTACGACGCGACGGAAAAATCGTTAATTTGGAATTAGCGAACCCGAGCCCGAGTGTGATTGCGAGCGCATTCGTATTTCGAATTCGAGTGCGGCATCGCAAGTCGCATCAAGCGTCAAATCAATCGTCACATCAAGCGTCAAATCAAAAGTCACTTTGAGTGATTGATTGATTGATTGATGGATTGATGGATTGACTTGCATCACATCACTTTATTAAAGTGACATGTGAATAGTTGATGTAATTGGTGAATAGTGTTTGGAGGGAAAATCATTTACTTTTGGTTTTATTTAATCAATTAAGTAATTGTTTTATTATTTTCTTGGAAAATTATAAAGCTTTTTGGAAAAGAATTTCATTAACAATTTACACAACTTTTCTTCTCTCTCTCTTTCTCTCTTCTCCCACACCCCAAAACAGAAAATGTGGACTGGTTTTGAAACAAAAATGGCGTGAGCAATGGAAGCAAGAGTTGGTTTTTTGTGGAAATCCAAGTGCTAGCACACTACGAGTCTTGCGAAGGTGGTAGGGAGGTTCGCCCATGAGCCGGGATCCGTCGGACGAGGCTTGGAGCTCCGTTTCGCAGCTCAAATTCTGATTTGGAGGCAGTGGACTGCCACCAGTGGCGCGCCTAGGCAGTGAGCATTTTGGCTTCATTCGTCTCCAAATCGACTCAACCGATCGATGTGAGTATTCCGCTATCTCCGTTGGTGTGTTCACACATTGTTTTCATGCTTGTTTGATCTTGGGACCTAGATAATAACCAACAATGGCATCAAGAGCTTAGGTTCAAGCATGAAAAATGTAGGGCTTAATTTGGGTAAATGTTTGTTGAGCATGATTTGAATAAATTGATTGTTTAAGTATGCTTATAACATGTTTAATTTCATTTTGGTTGGACCAATTTGTTGAAAATGATTTGGAATTATTTTCCCCAATATTTGACCTTGGCCGAATGTGAATGCTATTTTGGATTCTTGGAATTTTTGATTTTTTGATTCATTTGATGAGTTGAATCATTTAGGTTGATGTTATTTTGAATCGAATTGGATTGGATTTTGAATTGCAAAAACCCCCCAAAATTCTATGTTGGCCGAATGGTTTATTGCCCTAATGTCTTGGTAATTTTGATTTTGTGACATTGGATGTGTATGAAATCATTTGGATGGTGATTTAATGTCGATTGTGGGTTCGATTGGATTGAAACCAAATCGGACACAAAACCTCCTTCCTTGGCCGAGAGCATTAAGCATGTAATGGGTTTGATTTTTCAATTTGTGTGTTGGACATATAATAAGATAATGAGCATGATTAATTGGACTAATATTGTGTTTTGGAAATGTTGATTTAGTTGATTAATCATATAATGCACTTTAGGTAATTAAATTGGTTGGAATTGGATTCATGAAATTTAATTATTTGGGCCTAAATTTGGATTTGGGCTCTTAATGTTGTAATTGGGCCTATTGGGCTTGTTTTATCAAGTTGGGTTTAGGCCAAATGGATTGGATCCAATTGGGCCCAAAACCTTAACCATAAAGCCCAAATGCGACTAATGAACCTTTAAAGTTCAATTGGGCCTAATGGGCCAAGATTGATTTATGGGCTTATGGGGTAAATCCCGGATTGGACTTTGGTTATCGGTTTGACCCGAGTTGACCAAAAGTCCACGCCTTAAGAAATCAATTAAAAGCCCATTGGACTTTAATTGAATTGACGTTGGACGTTAATCGGTCTTTGAGACGCGTTACGATTAATTTGGAATTTAAATCGTAAAAGTTTTATTAAATAAAGTGTAATTTAATTTGGAATTGAATAGTGAATTAGTATTAAATACATGTTAAATTTGATTTAATGATGTAGTTTAATTTAATTCATGAATTCGTACTTTAAGTACTTATTCGCAAAAACGAGTTTGACTCGAACAAAATCAAATCGTTGTTTGAACATTGGATGATCACTTAATTATCAGATTAATTAATTTGATTAGATTGATTGATAGCATGCTTATGTGTGTGAATACGTGGTTGTGTTGAATGAATAATGTATATCGGATGGATATTAGATGGGTGGGCAATTTTAGAAATTGTTGTAATAAATTCGATTTATTAAATTGGACCTGCGTGTCCAGCCTTATCACCTCTATTCTCTTTGTATTCTCTTCTCACCTATTCCCCTCCATGTAAATGAGGTTTCTTTAGAAGTGTAGTGTAACGGGTAGAAGTAATACAAGTGCTAGCTTGAGTGAGAAAGGGAGAGATTTGATCTAGGATCAATGTGTAAGTATCCATCCGCATATCATTATTATTTATTTTCATACTCGCTTTATTATGTATTTAGAATGCATGTTTAGGGTGTATGATGATGAGACCTTAACAAAGATAATTAAATTGGTAGCCAATTTGCACGCGAAAACCCTCGTTAAATATCAAGCGTTTATTTTCCTTCCATTGAGTGATTCTTGCTCAAGATCCGAGATTGGCAGGGGTTGTTGGCCAAAGTCAAGCCCTTGTCCGTCGAAGATGTGTTTTAATCACGAGGCTTTGTTCCATATCGGTGTCGTGTCCAAGTTGTGGTTTGTTGGCCAAAGTCAAGACCACTTCTTGTCCATTGACATTGATTACGAAGCTTCCATGTCAATGGGTCCGCGCTTGACTGGGATCACTAGGTTTGTTGTGCCAAAGCCAAGGCCTAGTTGATTCAGAGGAAAAAGGTTAGGGTATATATTCGATATATAGGCATATATAATATATGTTGGGACTTGGATGTCCACCTACTGGATCTAGGAGTTGGATGGATCCAATTGATCTTCGAGATCTACCTAGTTAATTATCATACAATTTGTTGGCCAAAGTCAAGATTGTGTGATATTTAACGGGATCCTAGCCCACTAGGAAACACGGTTTCCCGAGTACTCGACAGAGGGTTAGAGGCTCGACGAAAAATAGTGGGAGGCAAGTATTGAATTTGCAACATTCGTTCGAATACTCGCTAAACGCGCTCATCTATTTTTATTTACTCGTCATATTAATCAAAAGTATTAGTTGGACTAATATTTTATGTTGTTTAAAATATATATAGTTGGACTATATACAAACTCATTCAATATATAGTTGATTTTATAATTGGATTATAGTAATCAATATAATTGATTAAAATGATAGTTGATTTTATAATTAGATTATAGTAATCAATATTAAAATTATAGTTGATTAAATAATTGGATTATTGTAATCATTATAATAAATAGTACCTTATTAAAATGATTAAATAGTTGGACTATTGAAATCAAGAAAGAATTGAAAAGTTGAATATTTAAAATATATAATCCTTGGATTAAATGTTTTAAATGATTTAATTTTATTGGGAATTAATAATAGGTTACTTTATTGGATAAAATAACTTGTTATATCTAGGCCATAATTAAGCAAATAAGTAGAGCATAAAATCTTTGGAAGATTTATGTGATGATGACTTTAGTGCTTAATTAATATACTTATCATAAATCTATCTTTAGATTTAAAAGTATTAAATTGCAATTAATAATTCTTAGAGAATTGATTTGACTATTCTAGAGGTGAAAAGTCAAAGTTTGCAATTGGGCGTGTTGCACAAGGTGCACATCGTTTCGATATTCCGAAACCCAAGGCTTGGCCAAAGGTTTGTGAAATATTGAAAAGATAATTGACATATCCCAAAGTGACTACCATTTGGATATGGAAGACACGAAGGAATTAAAGAAAGGGCGAGGCTCTGACTTTAAAATATTTGTCAAAGTTATGTTCACTACTAGTATTGAAATTGGATTTTAAATACTTAGTGTGGTACATAAAATATATGTATTGATGTTCAGAATCCGCTATGAGCTGGATACTGACTTCAAGCCGAGATTTCTCTGCGAATCGGAAACGGGACGAAAGTCGCTGTTTCGACCGTAGATACCTAAGTTTAGGAACTACCCTTTGGGTATGTACTTAAATTAGGAACTGTTATAATGTAACTAGTTTGACTAGAGACATTATCTCTATATCAGTGTTTAATCCGTTGCGGATAAACCTTTATATTATAGAACACTAAGTGTTTTATTATATAAAGATGATACTGAGATAAATACATTAGATGTAAATAACAGAATTTATATTTTGAATATAATAAAATCTCAAACATATAAAATGACAAATAAATAGCTCAAATTGATTTGATCAATAGAGACTTATTTGTGGCATTGTTGTCTAGGACACAATTAAACAAGACTCGTATATCCACACTTTTGAAGAGTGGGTACTAGGACTGATTTGACTATTCAAATAAGGTCTGCGAATCTAGTTTATTAGGTAAAGTACCTAAAATACTATTTACTTGGTAATAGTAAAGGGCCACCGATCTGTTAGCCCTATTCATGGTGAAGTTAGTGGGCCCATATCTAGCTAGACTAGATGTGAACATGAATATTTCGTGACCTTGAACGGATGTAGCATCACGTTATGGTTGTGTTTCTTTTGAAGAACACAAATCGGAAACTTTTAAAGTTTCGACACGAAGTAAATAAACAGATCGGCTATAGTATTATTCCGCCACGGTAAGACCGTAATGGAAAATACTTAAGCAGTAAGTTTCATACGTACATGAAAGAGTACGGTATTCTTTCATATGAGGACTCCTCCCGAGACACGTCAGTTAGACGGTGTGTCCGAACTAAAACCGAATTTTGTTGGACATGATAAGGTTTATCACGAGTCGCTCTGAGCTACTGTTTCCTTCAATAGGATATGTATTAACAGTGCAAAACTTATTTAGAATAAGGTTCCATATAAATCTGTTTGACAGATGTCATATAGGATATGAACAGGGAAGAAACGAGGTTTCTCATTCCTGTAATTTGGGTATGCCAGGCATAACGTTTGGATGATACCAAACTAAAACCCAAATTGGATAAGTGCCAATATAGGTTATCCTAAGGGAAACCTTAAGTATAGTACTTGTAAATCTCACATGAGAACAATGTGATTGTTGCTCACCATGCGGTTTTTCCTGAGAGGAATACCGATATGCAGTGGTCAGTGGGAGGATAGTGATACTCGATGAAAATCGAGTAATACTGTTCAAGGCACGAAGTCCTTAATGGAACACAAATAGTTCATCTATGATGAATCTATACCATTAATCTTCAAATACACAAGAACTTCGTAGATCGGATAGAGTCAGAAAACAACCTAGGGTATGGGTTTCTGATCTAACCTCATAAAGATGTCAATCTTATGAAGGTATACCACCGACTACGTTTTGAGGAAGTGATACGAGGTATCGACTCCATTATGGCAAAGTGCCATGAGTCCGAAATGGATTCCATGTATAACAACTATTTTGGATACTAGTTGTTGTACCACAAGGCATTGTGCCTATTGGTACATTAAACGTCTTCAAGGAAGACATACATGGAAGGCAACATACCAACGTACAAAGCTGGGCTTTTGACGGAAAGGTATCGTTATCAACATTGTTAATAACGGTTCAACCTTTTACCTGTTGCCATGGTAAATCCATTTTGAAGATGCTTGTTGATAACTGCGTATTTCATTTATGAAATGTGTCAGTTATAGATCAAAATCGCTTTCCTGAAAAGGAAACCTTTTGGAGGATGTTTACAACATCCTGACGATTTTGTATAACCGACAAACAAGGTTTGCGGGTTATTCGATCCATGTTTGGATTAAAGCAAGCATAAGGTTCTTGGAACTGTCGTTTTGAAATAATCATAATGGTTTATGATTTGACTCAAAACGAAATAATTCTTGTGTATATAAGGAGGTTAGTGGGAGAGCGCACTGACAATGAAATTCCCATAAAACAATTGGTGAAAGCTTGGCTTTCAAGATATTCTTTCAATAGAAATTCTCCGTAGAATTCTGGGGAGTAACAACCTTTATTCAAGGAATAAAGATCTACTGGGATAGATTTGGAGTTGTTAACACTCTCTGGGAAATTGTACATTTAAAATGTACTTGATAGGTGTCTCATACGCTTCGAGCATATGGAGTCACAATCGGTCAATCCAAGTGATAGTCACTGGATTGAAGATTAAGAACATCTGTTAGTATCTCAGAGAACTAAAGATGCTGTCTTAAACTATGGAGAAGGAGAACTTGAAGTGTGACTGGGATCACCGCTGCAAGTTTCCAAACAATTAAATACTGAATACTATAAAGTTTGAATAACGGGACAGTGAGCTGGAAATATTCCGAGCAAGATAACTGTTGCCGAATAAACAACAAATGCGGATTATTGCTGCAGCTGAGGCAGCAATAGAAGCCATTTGGATCGAAAATAAATCTAATTAGATTAGATATAGTTCTTTTAGCAGCTGAGCTAGGCGTCAGCACAGCTAAGGAATTAAAGGTCTCATCGACGATCCAGATATATACTTCTATATCATCTGATTCGTTCGGATCATACATCGTGGCGATGTGATGATCGTGTAAATCGCGTCAGACGATAATCAAGCAAATCCGCTGACGAAAACCTTTCCTCAGCAATTTGAGCGAACCGTACATAGTTCGGGTGTGGGACACTTGAGTGACTGGCTATGTGCCAAGTGGGAGATTGTTGGACAAAATGACCCATAGCGTCACTATTTGCACAGATCATTGTGTTGTTGTAGCAAATTAACTATGTGACAAGGAAATTGCACTCTCATCATTTGTGATTAGATCACCATAGATATATAAATGAAGAGAGGTCCCTATGATTAGTTCCTGGACTGAGAATGATATGAGACAGTATCAGTCCCCGAAGGATAATCATTAAATATCCCTAGCCGGAGTATTATCGAGACTGGACATCGATAATGCGGAATAGGCTAGTATTGCACTTGTGTGCGTTGTGAGGGCACAACGGCATAGTTCTCATATATATAAGTATTGGATACTTATGCAAGTGCGATAGGAGGTCGTGTTTCACCGATGGTACGGGAAACAGCTTCGCTCTGGATAGACCCTTCGGAATCCCATTGGTATTATGACTATGTGTCTATGGGAGGCCGAAATCAAGGTAGGTGTGTATAGTCTTAACCTGAGACTTACATCGCTAATACTTACGATAATCGATAGACTTTGGTCTTGGTGGTACAGGGCTTTAACCGGTTCTGCGTACACCACTTCTGGGTTTATCAGAGAGTCGTAGTGTATTGGGTGTGATGTCAAGACGGAAGTATCACTTCAGTCATAGTGGAGATGATGTCACGCAGGATACGGTACTAGTGCTCTTGAGTGTTGCGCAACCAATCGGGATATTGTGACCAGGTCATGAATATCCGATTATAGAGACTATGTTACCAGCATCCGATATGTGCTTCGGACGGGGTAGACACTTATCCAGCCCCAGCCCTAGCACGTGACTATCCGATACTGGGCCGATATGCACAATACAATCGTATACTACGCTTGATAACAGATCTTAATATTCTTAAATGGATATGTCCGGAGAATTGGGTAGACTTGGTGCTTTGCTAGGAGTCGACCTTGTCTCGTAAATCGGTAGAACGTAGTACTTGGTACGTACGTGATTCGGATACACCGACGACCGTATTTACTGCCAACTTATCCGGGGATCTCATGGGTCGCTTCCCGATAATCCACCGATGACGCACAACTCGCACTCTTGAATAATCTGGGATTATATAGAAGAGAGAGAAAATTAATCTAGGATTAATTACGGAGATATTTTATCTAGGATAAAATATCGTCTAGAGAGAGATAACGATTAATTTGGAATTAATCGGTAAATTAATATATTCGATATATTAAATGAAATTAGATTTCGACGCGGAATTAAAATTAGATTTTAATTCGGGCGAACGAATTAATTTAGAATTAATTCGTTAGCGACGTGAATAGTGAATTCGCTAGGCGTAATCATTTAATTACGACGCGACGGAAAAATCGTTAATTTGGAATTAGCGAACCCGAGCCCGAGTGTGATTGCGAGCGCATTCGTATTTCGAATTCGAGTGCGGCATCGCAAGTCACATCAAGCGTCAAATCAATCGTCACATCAAGCGTCAAATCAAAAGTCACTTTGAGTGATTGATTGATTGATTGATGGATTGATGGATTGACTTGCATCACATCACTTTATAAAGTGACATGTGAATAGTTGATGTAAGTTGGTGTAATAGTGTTTGGAGGGAAAATCATTTACTTTTGGTTTTATTTAAATCAATTAAGTAATTGTTTTATTATTTTTCTTGGAAAATATATAAAAGCTTTTGGAAAAGATTTTCATTAACATTTTACAACTTTCTTCTCTCTCTTTTTCTCCCTCTCCTCACGCCCAAACAGAAAGTGTGACTGGTTTTGAAACCAAAATGGCGTGAGCAATGGGAAGCAAGAGTTGGTTTTTGTGGCAAAAATCGCAAGTGCTAGCACACTACGAGTCTTGCGAAGGTGGTAGGGAGGTTCGCCCATGAGCCGGGATCCGTCGGACGAGGCTTGGAGCTCCGTTTCGCATCTCAAATTTCAGATTTGGAAGACAGTGGACTGCCACCAGTGGCGCCTAAGGCAGTGAGCATTTTGGGCTTCATTCGTCTCCAAATCGACTCAACCGATCGATGTGAGTATTCCGCTATCCTCCGTTGGTGTGTTCACACATTGTTTTCATTGCTTGTTTGATCTTGGGACCTAGATAATAACCAACATCTAAAACACTATTTTTCTTGGTAAAAGTGAAAATGTCACCGATCTGTTAGCCCTAGTTCATAGTGAAGCAAGTGGGCCCATGTCTAGCAGGCTAGATGTGGATATGAATATTTCGTGACCTTTATGGATGTGGCATCTCGTTATGGTTATGTGTCTCTTTTGAAACACAATTAGAAACTTTTAAAGTTTCGACACGAAGTAGACAAACAGATCGGCTAAAGTATTAAATCATCACGGTTAGACCATGATGAAAATACTTAAGCAATAGTTTCTAATATACTTAAAAGAGTATAGTATTCTTTCAATGAGGACTCCTCCCGGAACACGTCAATTAGACGGTGTGTCCGAACATGATAAATCGAATTTTTTTGGACATGATAAGGTTAATCATGAGTCGCTCTGAGCTACCATTTCCTTCAACGGATAAGCTTTAAACAGTGCAGAACTTATTTAGAATAAGGTTCCATAAAATCTGTTTGACAGATATCATATTAGATATGAACATGAAAGAAACCAGGTTTCTTATTCCTGAATATTTGGGTATGCTAGGCATATGTTTGGATGATACCAAACTAAAACCCAAATTGGATAAGTGCCAATTGTAGGTTATCATAGGGATACCAAAGTATAATACTTATACAACTCACAAGAGAACAATGTAATTATTTCTCACCATGCGGTTTTCCTAAGAGGAATACCTATATGCAGTGGTAAGTGGGAGGATAGTAAAACTCGATGAAAACCAGAGTGATATTATTCAAGTCACCCATTCCTTAATGGAACATAAATAGTTCATCAAGGATGAAACTATACCAATAATCTTCGAATACACAAGAACTGCGTGAGTCGGAGAGAGTCGGAAAACAACCTGGGGTATGGGTTTCTGATCTCACCTCATAAAAGATGTCTATCTTATTGAGGTATACCAACTGACTACGTATGAGGAAGTGATACAAGGTATCGACTCCTAATCATATGGCAAAGTGCCATGAGTCCGAAATGGATTCCATGTATATCAACTATGTTTGGACACCGGTTGTATAACCGCAAGGCATTGTGCCTATTGCGGATGGCAACATACCAACGTATAAAGCTAGGCTTTTAACGGAAATGTATCATTATCAACATTGTGTCGATTACGATTCAACCTTTTACCTGTTGCAATGGTAAATCCATTTGGATAATGCTTGCTAATGCTGCATGTTTCATTCATGAAATATGGCAGCTTTACGGGAAAATCGCTTTCCTGAAAAGGAAACCTTTTTGGAGGGTGTTTACAACATCCTGACGGTTTTTTCGTACAAAAACTAGCAAACAAGGTTTGCGGGTTATTCGATCCATGTTTGGATTGAAGCAAGCATAGGTTCTTGGAATTATCGTTTTGATGTAATCATAATTGTTTATGATTTAATTCAAAACGAAATGATTCTTGTGTATATAAGAGGGTTAGTGGGAGCGCACTGACAGTGGCTGTCCCATACAATAATGATATTATGTGTCATTTCTTGAAAATGATATTCCCATAGATACAATCGGTGAAAGCTTGGCTTTCATGAAAATGCTCCGTGAAACCGTACATTGAAAAATGTACGCGACCTGGTGTCTCATACGCTTTGAGCATATGGATTCACAAACAGGCCAATCCATGTGATAGTCACTAGATTGATGTTAAGAACATACTTAGTATCTTAGAGAACTAAGGATGCTGTCTTATACTATGGAGATGGAGAACTTGAAGTGACTGGGATCACTGTGGCAAGTTTCCTAACCGATAAAACAATTATAAGTCGCAAACGGTACTATACAGTTTGAATAACGGTACAGTGAGTTGGAAATCTTCCAAGCAAGATAATGTTACCGAATAAACAACAAATGCGGATTATTGCTACAGCTGAGGTGGCAATAGAAGCCTTCTGGGTCGATAATAAATCTAATTAGATTAGATATAGTTCTGTTAGCAGCTGAGCTAGGCGTCAGCACAGGCTAAAGAATTAATGGTCTCATCAACGATCCTGATACATACTTCGATATTCATCTGATTCGTTCGGATCATATATCGTGGCGATGTGATGATCGAATAAATCGCATCAGACGATAATTAAGTAAATCTGTTGACGAAAGCCTTTTCTCAGCAGTTTGAGCCAACCGTACATAGTTCGGGTGTCAGACACTCGAGTGACTGGCTATAGGCCAAGTGGGAGATTATTGGACAATTATGACCCATAGCGTCACTATCTGTACAGATCACGGTGTTGTTGTACAAATTAACTATGTGACAAAGGAGATTGCTCTCTTATCATTTGTGATTAGATCACCAAGATGTATAAATGATAGGAGGTCCCTATGATTAGTTCCTGGATTGAGAATGATGTGAGACAATATCAGTCCACGAAGGATTAATCATTAAATATCCCTAGTCAGAGCATTGTCGAGATTGGACATCGATAAATGCGTAAAAGACTAGTATTACACTTGTGCGCGTTGTGAGGGCACAACGACATAGTTCTCATATATTTGGGTATAGGATACTTATGCAAGTGTAATAGGAGGTTGTGTTTTACCGATGGTACGGGAAACAGCTTCGCTCTGGATAGACCCCCTCGAAATTCCATTGGTAGTATGACTATGTACCTATGGAAGTCCGAAATCAGGGTAGGTGTATTTGGTCTTAACCTGAGACTTGCACCGCTAACACTTGCGACAATCAATATACTTTGGTTTTGGTCGTCCAGGGCTTTAACCAGTTTCTGTGTACGCCTCTTCTGGGTATATCGAGAATCGTAGTGTGTTGGGTGTGATGTCAAGACGGAAGTGTCACTCCAGTCATATGGAGATGATGGTCACGTAGGATACGGTACTGGTTCTCTTATGTACTGCAGTCATCGGGATAAAATGACAAGGTCAGGTTTATCCGATTATAGATACTAGTTACCAGCCGCAGGTTTATCCGACAATCAATATACATATGCTTCGTACGGGGCAGACACAATTCCAGCCGCAGGCCTAGCACGTGATCATCCGATACTGGATCGAGATACGCAATACTACGTATACTACGCCTGATATAGATACATTTATTCCTGTAAGGATATTTCTGGAGAATTGGGTAGGCATGGCGCTTTGGTAGAAGCCAACCTGGCTTGTAAATCGGTATAAACGTAGTACTAGGAACTTACGTGTTCGGATAGTCCGACGACCGAATTTACTTGCCAACATATCCGGGGATCTCATGCGTCACTTCCCGAAGATTCATCGATGATGTATGACTCACACTTAATGAATTGGGGATTAATTAGATGAGAGAGAAAATTAATCTAGGATTAATTACGGAGATATTTTATAAGGATAAAATATCATTAAAGAGAGAGAACGATTAATTTGGAATTAATCGATAAATAATATATTCGATATATTAAACGAAATTGGATTTCGACGCGGAATTAAAATTAGATTTTAATTCGGGCGAACGAATTAATTTAGAATTAATTCGTTAGCGACATGAATAGTGATTTCACTAGGCCAAATCATTTAATTGCGTCGTAACGGAAAATTTGTTAATTTGGAATAGCGAACCCGAGCCCGGGATTGTTTGCGAGCGCATTCGTATTTCGAATTCGAGTGCGGCACGCAAGTCAAATCAAGCGTCAAATCATTAGTCACATCAAGCGTCAAATCACATGTCACTTTCAGTGATATGACAATTGATTGATTGATTGATGGAGTTGATGAGAGTGGATGGAAATCATTTAATGCTTTTGGAGCCAAACCAAAATTTATGGTTGACTTTTAGAAAGCTTTTACACAATTTTTGGTATAAGTTTATTATTGATTTTGGAAATCAAAATAAGAAAATACACATCCATCTCTCTCTCTTGGTTCACGATTTTGGGAGCCAAATCTCATCTCTTTCATTCGGCCAACATGCCATTTCTTCACTATTTTGCTGGGCAGAAACCATGAGCAAGGGAATCCAAGTGTGAGAAATTTGTGGAAATTTCTTGAGAGCTAGCACTCCGAGAGACATGCGAAGGTGATAGGGAGGTCCACCCATGAGCTTGGAATCAAATGACGAAGCTTGGAGCTTGGAGGTTGATCCACAAAGCCGAATTTGGAGACATCACAGCAGCTCACTGCCGAGCACTCTCAAGGGCAGAAAGTTGAATTTTTATTGTCCTCCGCGTCTCTCAACCGCTCGATGTGAGTATTTTGCAACTTTTCGCTGTATTCGCACTTGTTTCATGCTTGTTTAATGATCTTGGGAAGCTTAGAAAACTCCAACAGTTCTGTGTACAGAGCATAGATAGTCCAAAATATGATTAGCAATCTGTTAAATCTATGGCCATAGTATACTTCGGAAGTGAGTTCCGAATGTTATTTAAAGATTGCTAATAGATACGTCGACAAGATTATTCCTATAGAGATTTGACTTTTATATCTATATCTCTGGGATAATCCGGATACCTGTGACGGATGGATTATACGTTTTCAGTGACCTCGACCTGCCTGATTCAACGAGTTTATCCGTGGTCGTTATAATTTACAAGTGTGTGAATTATAGACACGAAATTGGATTTTGTGACGGATATGCCTGAATCTAGAGAGTCTCATTAATGAAATATACTCGTAGAGCACTAGGGCAACTGTTATGAATAATACTGATTATTTATAACTCGTTTAACGGTTAAACGGAAAATACACGCAAAAGTGACCTAATTGTCATTTTCGAATTAATGTGTATTTTTATTTAATACTTGATTTTATTAAATACACATTAATGAAATATCAAATTGTGATATTTGACATATATCATTAATATATGTATTTAAAATATTTAATGTAAATATAATACATATATTTAAGATATTTGTATTTATTTATTTAATTATATAAATGTTATATTATTAAAATAATTAAAGTAACAAATATCTTATGACATGATTTACTTTATTAAAGTTTGAAAATGACATGTTTCCATTGGAACACATTTAAGTTTACTTTAGTATTAGATAAATGTTATCTTGTTATTAAGTAAATTATGTACCAATTAAAGTAAAACAATTGTAAAATTTCTTTATCCAATTTTTTTTTCTATATTCATGGCAATATTGAAAAAAAAAAAATACATAAGAAGTTTTTGTTTTGTTTTTCAAAGAGAACACAAGTTACCAAATAAAATTACAAAAGGGTTTGAGAGAAAAAGCTTGAAGAACAAAGGAAAAAGCTTATGAAAATTTTGATTTTGTAAGTATTTTCCAACTTTCTTCAACTAGAAAAATATTTCCATATTTCTAAGCTTCAACATGTGTTGCTTAGAATTTTCTATACTCTTTAAGTATGTAATTAAATTGGTTTGAGACTTGTTGGAAAGATGTTTACATGTATAATTAATTTATTTGCTTATTAATGTAATCAAGCTTAATAAATTAATTAGAAAATTAAAGTTGTCATTCTAGAGTTAATTAGCCATTCATAATTAGCCTAGAATTATTCTTGATTAATTTCATGGTGGTGAGATTTAATTGGTGTGGTAATTTGAAGATTAAAGTAATGAATTTTATCAATTTAAAGTACAATTTGAGTAATTTATGAAATTAGGGTTCTTAACCCACTCAAATTTTGGGGCGTTTCATATATATGTTATAAATTGATGTATATTTGATGTACGTCAAATTTGGGATTGATTGGATTTGATCTTGATATGTTTTGAACAAATTGGGCCAAATTGCAATTAATAGAAAATCTGGTCTGTTTTCGTAATTCTGGAAAATTACTGGGCAGTTTCGAATTTATGGAAAAGTTTCTGGATTATGTTTCAAATTGTATAAATTATTTTGGGATTGATTTGGAATCAATTAATATGTATTTGAATATTTAAGGACCAAAATGATTAATTTGCAAAGTATTGGGGTCTCAAAGCAATTAATGATAAATCTGATTTTTCAGATAAAAATTCAGTTTTTATTTATTGAGTAATTATAATAAATTAGTTTATTTTAATTTCCCAAGAAAAATATTTATCGGAAATTGTTTCGGAGTTAAAATATGCGAAAACGGCGAAAAACGGCGTTACCGGGTAACTGCTGCCCAAACAGTGAACTGGGCACTGTTCGGGCAGCCCACGAACTGTCCAAATGTTTTGGGGGCTGACTTGGGCAGTCCCCATGAGCATTGGTCGGTCGGTTCGACCGGAAACACGTTTTATGCTATTTTGCGGAAAAACATTTTCGCAAAAGTTTCACGATGTTTCTATATTATTTATGTCGTTATATGATATCAAATAAATATGTTTAGGTGAAATATGAATGAATTATTAATATTTGATATTGAATAATTTGTTCGTAAGTTTAAAAATTTTAAACTACGATTTCGCCCGAACCGCGCTCTTTCCGCTGCGCCTCCCTGATTTGACCCCAACAAAAAGTCCATATGATTAGTACCAGATTAATAAGATATGAGATAATATTAATCCACTAAGTTTTAATAATTAAATATCCCTAGTCGTAGTATTATCGAGACTGGACATCGATAATGCGGAATAGGCTAGTATTACACTTGTGCGCGTTATGGAAGCTTAACGGCATAGTTCTCATATATTTGGGTATTGGATACTCATGCAAGTGTGATAGGAGGTTCTGTTTACCGATGGTACGGGAACAACTTCGCTTTGGATAGACCCCTCAGAATCCTATTGGTAGTATGACTATGTGTCTATGGAATCCGAATCAGGGTAGGTGTATATGGTCTTAACCTGAGACTTGCATCGCTAATACTTACGACAATCAGTATACTTTGGTTTTGGTAGTCCGGGGCTTTAACAGGTTATGTGTACGCCTCTTCTGGGTATACTAAGAATCGTTGTGTATTGGGTGTGATGTCAAGATGGAAGTATCACTTCAGTCATATGGAGATGATGATCACGCAGGGGTATAGAACTGGTACTCTATAGTGCTATAGCCATCGGGAAAGTATGACTAGGTCATGACTTTTCAATCATAAAGAGACTAGTTGCTAGTGATCCGATATATGCTTCGTACGGGGCAGACACAACTCCAGCCCCAGGCCTAGCATGTGACATCTGATACTGGATCATAATACGCAATACTATGTATACTAAGCCTGCCAAAGATCTTGTATTCCTTAAAAGAATATTTCTGGAGAATTGGGTAGGCACGGTGCTTTGCTAGAAGCCAACCATGTCTTGTAAATCGATAAGAACGTGGTACCGAGTACGCATGTATTCGGATAGTCTGATGACCGTATTTACTGCCAACATATCCAGGTATCTCTTGGGTCGCCTCCCAAAGATTCACCGATGAAAATTGACTCGAACAGAATTAATCTGGGATTAATTATGAGAGAGAGAAAATTAATCTAGGATTAATTGCGGCAAGAATTTATCTGGGATAAAATTCGGATAGAAGAGAGAGAACGAATAATTTGGAATTAATCGATTAAATAACATATTGGATATATTAAATGAAATCTGATTTCAAAGCAGAATTAAAATTGGATTTTAATTCGGGCGAACGAATTAATTTAGAATTAATTCGCAAGCTACTTTCGTAATAATTTTGCTAGGCA
>SKCR01013310.1:0-36791 GCA_019454045.1 Zanthoxylum bungeanum | reverse complement strand
CCTAAACTAGGTATCTACGGTCAAAACAGTGACTTTCGTTCCGTTTTCCTTTCGCAGATAAATCTCTATTGAAGTCAGTATCCTGTTCAAAATAGATTCTGAACATCAATACATATATTTTATGTTCCACACTAAGTATTAAAAAATCTAATTTTAATATTAGTGGTGGTGAACATAATATGACAAACATATTTGAAGTCAGAGCCTTTGCTCGTCTTCAATTCCTTCATGTCTGCTTCGCGATCTCGTTTGCCACAATTTAGGTAGACATTTGGGGATATGTCCATTTTCTTCCTAGAAGATTATAATGATTTTTGCCTTTGCCCTTTTCAATACTCCAAAGCCTTTGGCCAAGCCTGCTTTCTAGAATATCGAAGTAAGTAAGGGGCGCCAGCGCTACTTGCCTAATTGCAAATTTTGACTTTGTCTCCTTGAGAATAGTCATTAACTCCAAAGAGTTATTTATTGCAATTTAGTACTTCAAGATCTAAGGATAGATTCTTGAAGATCCTTCAATTTCATTATCATACTTTAAGGATCTAATCCTTAGTTATGATCAGAAATTAAGGAGTCTACTGCGAACAAGCTTAATGGATTAAGCACTAAAGTTATCATTACATGATCTCCAAATATTATGCTCTACTATTGCTAACTCTGGGCTTTTAGGCCATAATTATGTTATTTTATCAAATAAAGTAACTATTATTTTCCAGACCATCCTGAAATTGATCCCAATTTGAAAATTAAACATTTAAATACATTTTCCCTAGGATTATGTTTTTAAATGTAATCTTTCAATTCCATCTTGATTTAATAGTCCAACATTAGTTAATCAACGATTTCGGTTACTATTTATTATAATGATTACAATAGTCTAACGCGGAAGACAACAAAATGAACTTTCGCCCTTGTGAGTCAAGGCACGTTACTGGCTGTGCAGTCACTATTTTCTATTTGAGTCTCCAAGTTTTGAGCTCCAAACTTCGTCAAAATGATTCCCGGCTATGGGTGGACTTTCCCTATCACCTTCGCATGTCTTCTCGGAGTGCTAGCTCTTGTGATTTTTGCCACAAAAAATCACACACTCAAGCTTACTTCTCACGTTTTGATAGAAACCAGTGAAGTAAGTAATTTCAGCCCTTTGGGCGTGTAGACGATGAGAGAATGGAGAGAGAGAGAGGTTATTGTTTTCAAAAAACAAGTTAATGAAGGATTATACCAAAAATCAAATAAATGGGGTGAGGGTCATTTCAATTCAAATCACTTGAGTGTGTTAACACACTCAAATGCATCAAAAAATTTCAAGTCAATCAAGTTCCCAAGTCACATCACTCAAAGTGACAAGTGATTTGACGTTGAAGTGATAGTGATTTGACGCTTGATGTGACTAATGATTTGACGCTTGATTTGGACTTGCGTGCCGCACTAGAATTTGAAAGTGAAGTGCTCGCAAATAATCCCGGGTTCGGGTTTGCTAATCCAAATTAACAATTTCCGTTGCGTGTAATTAAATGATTAGCCTAGCGAAATACTATTCACATTGCAACGAATTAATTCTAAATTAATTCGTTCGCCCGAATAAAAATCTAATTTTAATTAAGAGTCGAATTCCATTCGTTTAATATATCGAATATATTAAATACGATTAATTCCAAAAATTAACGTTCTCTCTCTTTAAAGATATTTTATCCCAATAAAATATTCTCCGTAATTAATCCCAGATTAAATTTCTCTCTCTTTAATAATCCCAGATTAATTTAGAGTTGCGGTCATACGTCATCAGTGAATCTTCGGGGAAGCGACCCATGAGATCCCCGGATATGTTGGCAGTAAAATTCGGGTCGACTATCCGAACACGTTAAGTACCTAGTACTAGTTTTACCGATTTACAAGACAAGGTGGCTTCTAGCAAGCGCCATGCCTACCCAATTCTCCAGAAATATCCTTACAGAATAAAGGATCTATATCAGGCGTATATACGTAGTATTGTGTATCTCTGTCCAGTATCGTGATGATCACGTGCTAGGCTTGGGCTGAATTGTGTCTGCCCGTACGAAGCTATGTCGGATGCCTGGTAACTAGTCTTATAATCGGATAAACCTTGACCTTGTCATTTTATCCCGATGAGTCTGTAGTATGGAAGAGTACTAGGACCGTATCTTAGTGACCATCATCTCCATATGACTGAAGTGATACTTCCGTTCTGGACATCACACCCAACACACTACGATTCTCAATAATACCCAGCATGGCGTACATAGAACCTGTTAAAAGCCCTGGCGACCGCAAACCAAAGTATATTGATTGTCGCAAGTATTAGCGGTGCAAGTCTCAGGTAAGACCAAATACACCTACCCTGATTGCGGACTTCCATAGACACATAGTCATATACCAATGGGAATTCCGAGGGGGTCTAATCCAGAGCGAAGCTATTTCTCGTACCATCGGTTTAAAACAAAAACCTTCTATTACACTTGATGAGATCCTATAACAAATATATGATAAACATGTTGTTTGCCCTCACAATGCGCCACAAGTGTAATTAATACTAGTATTTTACGTATTTATCGATGTCCAATCTCAGATAATAATCTGACTAGTGAATTTAAGATTATCCTTCGTGGATGAATTGTCTCATATCATTTTCGTTCCAGGAACAATCATAGGGACCTCCAATCATTTATACATTAGGTGAATCTAATCACAAATGATAAGAGTTGCATCTCCTTTGTCACAAAGTAATTGTACAACAACACCCCATGTCTGTACAAATAGTGAATTATGGGTCATATGTCAACATGGAATACACAAACCCAAGCTTGGAGCTTGGAGGACACCATGGCCGAAAATGGAGGAGCAAAAAAATGGAGCAGAAATGCTGAGAAACCTTTGAGGGATAAAGTGTTGGTTACTATAATTAGTCCCAAGGAAAGATTAAGCTTATGAAATACAACAAAATGAATATATATAATAAACTTGAAGCATGGCGGAATCATACTTACAAAGCTTTTGTGATGAAAAGATGAACAAAGGTTGAAGCTCCAAGATCCTTGAAGTTTCGGCCAAGAGGAGAAAAGAGTTGAAAGCTCCAAGCTTTGTGTATTCCAAGCTCCAAGGTGGTTTCCCTATCACCTCCTTTGATTCTTGCTTGTGCTAGCAAAAATGGAGAATGAGAAAACAATTTTCTGCCTTGTTGTGCAGCTCACGGCGGCGTGAGCAAGAGAGGAAGAGAGGAGAGTGTTTCACTTTTGATTTTGTTTCCTTTGCATGCCAAAAACGTGAATGACCAAGGAAATGAAAAGTGAAGTGATATCTAATACCAAAAGAATTTTTAATGCAAAAAATCCTTCCAAAACCGTGCATGGCTTTCCCTCCAAAATGAATCCATCATTTGCTATCATTACCATACTTTGAGATTAGAGACAATGCATCATCCCTCAAAGGTGACTAGATACATTCACTATCTATTCGTATTAAGTAATGAGATATCGCGATGTGATTTGCGGATATCACTCGATTCAAAATACGAATGTGTCCGCAAGCACTTTCGGGCTCGGTTTCGTTAATTCCAAATTAACGAATTTCCGTCGCGACGTGAATTAAATAATTACGCCTTGCGAAATTACTATTCAGTTCGCTAATGAATTAATTCTAAATTAATTCGTTTGCCCGAATTAAAATCCGATTTTAATTCCGCGTCGAAATCTAATTTCGTTTAATAATATATCGAATATATTATTTATCGATTAATTCCAGATTAATCGATCTCTCTCTCTCTCTAATAAGGCATTTTATCCAAGATAAAGTTTCTCCGTTATTAATCCAAGATTAATAAAGTTCGAATCAAACATCATAGGTGAATCTTCAGGAAGCGACCCAAGAGATCTCCGGATATGTTGGCAGTAAATACGGTCGTTGGATAATCCAAACACGTACGTACCTCGTACTACGTTTTTACCGATTTACAAGACAAGGTTGGCTTCTAGCAAAGCGCCATGCCTACCCAATTCTCCAGAAATATTCTTACTGGAATATTAGATCTATATCAAGCGTAGTATACCGTAGTATTGCGTACATCGATCCAGTATCGGACGATCACATGTTAGGCCTGGGGCTGGAAATGTGTCTGCCCCGTACGAAACATATATCGGACATCAAGCAACTAGTCTCTTTAAATCGGGCAATACTGACCTAGTCATATTGTCCCGACGGTTGCAACCTTTTATAGAGCACTAGTTCTGTATCCTGCGTGATCATCAACTCCATATGTCTGAAGTGACACTTCCATCTTGACATCACACCCAGTGCACTACGATTCCTGATAAACCCAGAAGAGGTGAACACAGAACCAGTTAAGGTCCCCCAACCACCAAAACCAAAGTTTACCTATTGTCGCAAGTACTAGCGATGCAAGTCTCAGGTTAAGACCATATACACCTACCCTGATGCGGCCTCCCATAGACACGCAGACATACTACCAATGGGATTCCGCGGGGTCTATCCAGAGCGAAGCTGTTTTCCGTACCATCGGTAAAACACAACCTCCTATCGCACTTGCATAAGTATCCTATACTTAAATATATGAGAACTATGCCGTTGTGCCCTCACAACATGCACAAGTGCAATACTAGTCTATTCCGCATTATCGATGTCCGATCTCGATAATACTCCGACTAGGGATATTTAATGATTTAAACCTTTATGTATTGATACTGTCTCATATCATCTCAATACGGAATTAATCATATGGACTTTCGCCATTTATATATCAAAGTAAATAAATTACAAAACGGCAAAAGGCAATTTCATTATCACATAGTTAATTTTGTACAATAATACAATATCATTTACAAAACAGTGACGCTATGGGTCATAATGTCTAACAATCTCCCACTTGGCCTATAGCCAGTCACTCAAGCATCTAATACCTGAACTATGTATATGTCGTTCAAACACTTGCGGATAAACAGCTTTCGTCAGCGGATCTGCAATGTTGTTATCTGATGCGACCTTCTCGACTTTTACATCGCCACGATGTATAATCTCCCGAATCAGATGGTAACGCCGAAGAACATGCTTGGATCGTTGATGAGACCTTGGTTCCTTAGCTTGTGCTATAGCCCCGTTATTGTCACAATACAATGGAACGGGCTCAGCTGCTAACGGAACTACTCCTAATCCAATTAGGAACTTTCGGATCCAAACTGCCTCCTTTGCTGCTTCCGATGCAGCAATATACTCCGCTTCTGTCGTTGAATCGGCAACAGTATCTTGCTTGGAAGATTTCCAGCTCACTGCTCCGTTATTCAAACAAAAAATGTACCCGGATTGCGACTTGAAGTCGTCCTTGTCGGTTTGGAAACTTGCATCGGCATACCCAGATACCACAAGTTCTCCTTCTCCGTAAATTAAGAAAGCATCCTTAGTTCGTCTAAGATACTTAAGGATATTCTTAACTGCCATCCAGTGACCTTCACCTGGATCGGCCTGATAGCGACTGCACATGCTCAAAGCATATGACACATCAGGTCGTGTACATATCATGGCATACATGATCGATCCGACTGCCGAGGCGAACGGTATCCGACTCATGTTATCTCTCTCTTCTTGAGTCTTAGGACACATGTCCTTAGACAGAGAGGTACCACGTAACATTGGCATCAATCCCTTCTTGGATTGATCCATGCTGAATCGCTTCAACACTTTGTCAATATATGTACTCTGGGAGAGTCCAAGCAGCTTTCTAGATCTATCCCGGTAGATCTTTATTCCCAGAATAAAGGCTGCTTCTCCCAGATCTTTCATGGAGAATTTTAATGAAAGCCAAGCTTTCACCGACGTTAGCATGGGAATGTCATTGCCTATAAGCAATACATCGTCGACATAAAGGACAATAAAAGTCAGTGCTCTCCCACTAACCTTCTTGTATACACAAGGGTCATCTTCGTTTTGCACGAAATTATATTCTTTTATGATTTCATCAAAACGCTGATTCCATGACCGTGATGCTTGCTTCAATCCATAAATGGATCGATTTAACTTACAAACCTTGTTTGCAAGTCTAGGTACGATAAAACCGTCAGGCTGTTGCATATAAACATCCTCCAAAAGGTTTCCGTTAAGGAAAGCGGTTTTAACGTCCATCTGCCATATCTCGTAATCGAAATATGCAGCTATTGCAAGCATTATCCGAATGGATTTAATCATGGCAACGGGTGAGAAGGTTTCGTCATAATCAACACCATATTGTTGACGATACCCCTTTGCTACAAGCCTAGCTTTGTATGTTTGCACGTTGCCATCCATGTCGGTCTTCTTCTTGAAGATCCATCTGCATCCAATAGGTTTTACACCTTCTGGTGCATCAACCAGTGTCCAAACTTGGTTGGCATACATGGAATCCATCTCAGACTTCATGGCTTCTTGCCATAAAGCGGAATCAATATCTTGTATTGCTTCCTCATACGTAGACGGTTCATTATCCCAATAAGATTAATATCTACATGAGGCGAGATCAGGTACCCATACCTCTCAGGTACTGTCCTGACTCTCTCCGACCTACGCGGTCCTTGTGTATATGAAGGTTGTGGTACAGACTCATCCCGGATGGTCTGTTCATGTTCCGTCGTTGATTCATTGCCAGGAACAGTATCACCACGATTTTCATCGAGCTCCACTTTCCTCCCACTTACCACTGCATCTAAGAATTCCTTTTCAAGGAAAAATGCATGTAGAGCAACAAATACTTTGTTCTCTTGCGGGTGATAGAAGTAATATCCTTTGGTTTCCTTAGGATATCCTACGAAAAGGCATTTATCTGATTTGGGTTCTAATTTGGTACCTTCCAAACGTTTAACATATGCCCAGCAACCCCAAATCTTCAGGAAAGAGAAACCCGGTTTCCTTCCTGTCCATATCTCGTATGGAGTCTGTTCAACAGACTTTGACGGAACCTTATTCAAAATAAGTATTGCACTGCTTAATGCGTATCCCCAGAAGGATATTGGTAGCTCAGTGCGACTCATCATTGACCTTACCATGTCTAACAAGGTACGGTTTCTCCGTTCAGACACACCGTTTAATTGCGGTGTTCCAGGAGGAGTCCACTGTGAAAGAATACCATGTTCTTTCAAGTAATCTTGAAACTCATAACTTAAGTATTCGCCACCACGGTCCGACCGTAATGTCTTAATACTCTTGCCTGTTTGTTTTTCAACTTCGTGTCGAAACTCTTTGAATTTCTCAAAGGTTTCCGACTTGTGCATCATTAGATACACATAACCGTAACGTGATGCATCATCCGTAAAGGTTACGAAGTATCGATATCCACCTCTAGCCTGGCTAGACATGGGCCCACATACGTCACTATGAACGAGGGCTAACAGTTCTGTGGCACGTTCACCTTTACCGCTAAAAGGTGATTTAGGCATTTTGCCTAAAAGACAAGATTCGCAGACATCATATGAATTAGGATCAAATCCGTCCAAGTACCCACTCTTCGAAAGTGTGGATATGCGAGTCTTGTTAATGTGTCCTAGACGACAATGCCACATGTAAGCTTCATCTTTTAGATTACTCCTTTTGAGCCTTTTGTTTGTCATTTTGTGTTTAGGAGATTCATTTACATTCAAAATATAAAGACCATTATTTGCAACAACAGTGCAAATTTCTGCATCATTTTTATATAAATAACACCCAGTGTTTCTAAATACAAAAGTGTACCCATGCTGGGTTAACAAAGATACAGATATAATATTCCTAGTTAAACTAGGTATATAATAACAGTTCAAAAGTTTAAGTACATGCCCTGAGGGCAGTTCCAAAACAAAAGTCCCTACAGCCAAAACAGCAACTGGTGTTCCGTTTCCGACTCGTAGGTCAACCTCCCCTGAAGCCAGCATCCTGCTATTCTGCAGATCCTGCAAATCAGTACAAATATGAGCAGCACAACCAGAATCAAAAATCCAATTTTTAAGACTAGAAGTAGTCATATTTATTTCAATAACAAACATACCAGAGGCTGGTGCCTTGCCTGCCTTGATATCCTCCTTGTGTCCCTTGCCCATTCGGCAGTCACGTTTCCAGTGACCCTTCTTGCCGCAGTTGAGGCAGACATCTTGAGATTTGTTCCTTGGCTTCCCAGAAGCTTTTGTCGACTTGCCTTTACCCTTGTTCTTATGTTTCCTCTTCCTCACCCCTCCAGTTGCCTTAAGCCCAGCCTTTGGCCCCTGAGAGGTCGATGCATAGTGCGCCTCGCGCTTGCCCCCTTTTAGGAGTTCTTTTTCAGACTCCTTCAAGACGGATAACAGCTCTCCAAGAGAGTCATCCGTGTCCATCAACTTATAGTTGATTATGATTTGTTTCCAAGTATCAGGAAGCGATTGTAAGATCAATCCACAGTCAGCTCAGCCTCCAAGACTATCCCATATTGGCCAACTCATCAATATCGGCGATCATTTGAGCCCCGTGGGCCTCAACTGATGCGCCTTCAGTCATTCGGGCGCGGAAGAGTTTCTTCACCAACTCATATTCCCATCCGCTTATTGGAGCGGTGGAGATCTCGCAGTCTAGCCATCATATTATAAGGATCCAAGTCCCTATTCTGGCGACGAAAGTGTTGAGTCATCGAAGCTAACATAATAGCCTGAGCTGTGTCACAATCATTGCTGTGAGTTTTCCATAACTCCAGCTCAAGTGGGTCAGTGGGCTTAGGCGGGAGAGGTGTTTGTATAGTGTACAGCATCCTCTCAGCCCCAAGGACTATCCTCAGGTTCATTTCCCAATCAGCGAAGTTTGTGCCCTTAAAGACATTGTCACCCATGATGATCTCGGACATTTCCTTGCTGCCATCTTAACTACGATAGTCCAACTATCTAGTTAACGATAAAATGGGTACAGTCAAACTGTTACAAAAAATAACAATGTATTAGTCCAACTAATTATAATAAATAGACGAAATAATTTTGAAGAACGCGTAAGGCAAAGTATCTGAATGAAATTGCAAATTCACATACTAGCCTCCCACTATTTTCATCAAGTCTCTAACCCTCTGTTGAGAACTCGGGAAATCCTATTTCCTAGTGGGCTAGGATCCCGTTAAATAACACACAACCTTGACTTTGGCCAACAAGCTGTATGCTATTTAACTAGGTAGATCTCACAGATCAATTGGATCCAATCCAATTCCTAGATCCGGTTAGGTGGACATCCAAGTCCTAAACATATTGCGTATGCCAATGTATCTAATACATTTTCTAACCATATCCTCCGAATCATCTAGGCCTTGGCTTTGGCACAACAAACCTAATGATTCCAGTTAAGCGGGACCCATTGACAAGGATAGTTTCGTAATCAATGTCGTTGGACAAGAAGTGATCTTGACTTTGGCCAACAAATCACAACTTGGACAAGACACCGATGTGGAACAAAACTCTCATGATTCAAGTACATCCTAATTGACAAGGTCTTGACTTTGGCCAACAAACCAATGCCAATCGGATCTTGAACAAGAATCATTCAATGGAAGGATAATCGCTTAATATAGATTGAGGGATTTTTGCGTAATTGGCAACCAATTTATTATCTTTGTTAGGTCTCATCAACATACACCCTTAAGCATGCTTCTAAAACATCATAAAGCGCGTAAAGTAAATTAATAGTGATATACGGATGGATATATAACACAACTTGTTCCTAGAACAAATCACTCCCTTTCCTCTCCCCGCTAGCACTATTCTACTACTACCCAATTACATAATACAATAAGAGAAACCTCATTTGCATTGAGGGGAATTAGGTGAGAAGAGAATACAAAGAGATAAAAGAGATAAGGCTGGACACGCAGGTCCAATTTATAAATTCTAAATTTACAATAATTTCTAAAATTACCCTTTCCCTTCTAATATCCATCCGATATACACTATTCATTCATCACATACATATATATTCAAACAAGACATGCTTTTACAACCAATCTAATCCAATTAATTAGTCTTTGTTTAAATGATCATCCAATGTTCAAACAACGGTTTTGATTTTGCGCGAGTCCAACTCGTTTGAGAATAAGTACATAAGGTACGAATTCACGAATTATATCGAACTACTTATTAAATCTAATTTAATTCGTATTCAATACTAATTCAATTATTTAATTCCAAATTAAATGTTTACACTTTTAATGTGCTTTAAAGACTTAGATTCTAAATCTAATCTAATTGGGTCTCAAAGCCCAACTAACATCCAATGTTTGTTAATTAAAGTCCGATGGGCTTTCAATTGATTTATTAAGGCTTGGGCTTTGGTCAATGTGGGTCAAACCCAATTACCAAGCCCAAATAAGGAATCACCCTTAAATGCCACAAAACCAATTTCAAGCCCATAAGGCCCAATTAAACTTTAAAGCCCATTATACTACATTTGGACTTAATGGAGTGATTTAGGCCCAAATTGGATCCAATCCTTTTGGCCCAAATCTACTTGGCCCAACCAAGCCCATTATGCCCAAATATAATATTACAAGCCCAATTTAACAATTAAGCCCATTAATTTAAATTTCAATATTCCAAATTTTAAAATTCAATTAATTAAAGTGTAAAACCAAGATTAATACATTAAACCAAATATTTCAAAATACCAATTTAATTTATTAATCATCTATTGTTCAAAACATATGTCCAACATTAATTTGAACAAAAATCAAGTCCATTTTCATGTCCATTAGTATTCGGCCAAGTGAGATTTTTGTGTCGATTTGTTTTTCAATCCGATTGAATCACTAATCTACGTCCCGTATACGTTTTAAGTCATCCAATGATCTTGTACACAAAAAATTCCAACACATCCAATGTTCATACCCATTCGGCCAAGGTTACATTTTTGGGGAAAAATCATCCAATGCATTTTTCTCAAAATTGATTCCATATAATATCATTCTATATACATGTAAGCATACTCATTCATCAAATTTCACAAGAACATGCTTCAATCAATTTTACCCAAATTTTAACCTAATATATTTCATGCTTAAACATAGCTCAATGATACCATTGTTGGTTACTATAATTAGTCCCAAGGAAAGATTAAGCTTATGAAATACAACAAAATGAATATATATAATAAACTTGAAGCATGGCGGAATCATACTTACAAAGCTTTTGTGATGAAAAGATGAACAAAGGTTGAAGCTCCAAGATCCTTGAAGTTTCGGCCAAGAGGAGAAAAGAGTTGAAAGCTCCAAGCTTTGTGTATTCCAAGCTCCAAGGTGGTTTCCCTATCACCTCCTTTGATTCCTTGCTTGTGCTAGCAAAAATGGAGAATGAGAAAACAATTTTCTGCCTTGTTGGTGCAGCTCACGCGCGTGAGCAAGAGAGGAAGAGAGGAGAGTGTTTCACTTTTGATTTTGTTTCCTTTGCATGCCAAAAAACGTGAATGACCAAGGAAAATGAAAAGTGAAGTGATATCTAATACCAAAAGAATTTTTTAATGCAAAAAATCCTTCCAAAACCGTGCATGGCTTTCCCTCCAAAATGAATCCATCATTTGCTATCATTACCATACTTTGAGATTAGAGACAATGCATCATCCCTCAAAGGTGACTAGATACATTCACTATCTATTCGTATTAAGTAATGAGATATCGCGATGTGATTTGCGGATATCACTCGATTCAAAATACGAATGTGTCCGCAAGCACTTTCGGGCTCGGTTTCGTTAATTCCAAATTAACGAATTTCCGTCGCGACGTGAATTAAATAATTACGCCTTGCGAAATTACTATTCAGTTCGCTAATGAATTAATTCTAAATTAATTCGTTTGCCCGAATTAAAATCCGATTTTAATTCCGCGTCGAAATCTAATTTCGTTTAATAATATATCGAATATATTATTTTATCGATTAATTCCAGATTAATCGATCTCTCTCTCTCTCCTAATAAGGCATTTTATCCAAGATAAAGTTTCTCCGTTATTAATCCAAGATTAATAAAGTTCGAATCAAACATCATAGGTGAATCTTCAGGAAGCGACCCAAGAGATCTCCGGATATGTTGGCAGTAAATACGGTCGTTGGATAATCCAAACACGTACGTACCTCGTACTACGTTTTTACCGATTTACAAGACAAGGTTGGCTTCTAGCAAAGCGCCATGCCTACCCAATTCTCCAGAAATATTCTTACTGGAATATTAGATCTATATCAAGCGTAGTATACCGTAGTATTGCGTACATCGATCCAGTATCGGACGATCACATGTTAGGCCTGGGGCTGGAAATGTGTCTGCCCCGTACGAAACATATATCGGACATCAAGCAACTAGTCTCTTTAAATCGGGCAATACTGACCTAGTCATATTGTCCCGACGGTTGCAACCTTTTATAGAGCACTAGTTCTGTATCCTGCGTGATCATCAACTCCATATGTCTGAAGTGACACTTCCATCTTGACATCACACCCAGTGCACTACGATTCCTGATAAACCCAGAAGAGGTGAACACAGAACCAGTTAAGGTCCCCCAACCACCAAAACCAAAGTTTACCTATTGTCGCAAGTACTAGCGATGCAAGTCTCAGGTTAAGACCATATACACCTACCCTGATGCGGCCTCCCATAGACACGCAGACATACTACCAATGGGATTCCGCGGGGTCTATCCAGAGCGAAGCTGTTTTCCGTACCATCGGTAAAACACAACCTCCTATCGCACTTGCATAAGTATCCTATACTTAAATATATGAGAACTATGCCGTTGTGCCCTCACAACATGCACAAGTGCAATACTAGTCTATTCCGCATTATCGATGTCCGATCTCGATAATACTCCGACTAGGGATATTTAATGATTTAAACCTTTATGTATTGATACTGTCTCATATCATCTCAATACGGAATTAATCATATGGACTTTCGCCATTTATATATCAAAGTAAATAAATTACAAAACGGCAAAAGGCAATTTCATTATCACATAGTTAATTTTGTACAATAATACAATATCATTTACAAAACAGTGACGCTATGTGTCATAATGTCTAACATAAAGCTTGACGGTTTAGTTCCTCGCATCGCCATAACCGAATCGTTGTAAGTATGATTCCGCCATGCTTTTACGAGGTATTCACATATATGTTTCATTGCTTGAATTGATCCTTGGGACTTAATAAAAACCAACAATGGGTATCAGAAGCCATTGTGAGCATGAAACTTGATTTAGGGTTAAAATGGGTAAAATTGTATTTTTGCATGATTGATAAAATTTACTTGATTGAGTATGCTTAAATGACGTTATTGAAGTTGCATGGATCAATTTCATGAAAGTGATGGATCAATTTTTGCCCAAATCTTAGGCTTGGCGGGAGAGTTTCAATGCCCTAGTCATGGGGATTTTTGATTTTTGTCATTGGATGAGTTGAAATCAATGGGGAATTGTTGATTGAGAATTAATTGGATTGAATTTGAAAATGGGACTAAATTCCCAAAATACGAGACAAAGAAAGCATGGAAAATGATTGATTTGATTATTTAAAATTGTGTTGGATATGTTTTGATGTTAATGAGGCATAATTAATTGTTACAAATTGGTGTTTGGAAAGTTTAATTTGGTAATAATTATGGCTATACACGTAGGTTAATTAAGTTATAAAATTTGGATTGGTAATTTAATAATTGGGCCTATTTTGGAAATTGGGCTTAAAAAGTTGTAATTGGGCTAAATGGGCTTGGTTGTACCAAGTTAGGTTTAGGATAAATGGTTGGATCCAATTGGGCCCAAAAAAACCATCATAAAGTCCAATATAAATTAAGGATCTTTAATGTTAATTGGCCTAATGAGCCTAAATTGGTTTCTTGGAAATAAGGGGATTCCTTAAATGGGCTTTGGTATTAGGTTTGGGCCTATATTGACCAAAGTCCATGCCTTAGAAATTAATTAAAAGCCCATTGGACTTAAATTAAATTGGCATTGGATGTTAATCGGGTTGAGACCCGTTAACGATTAGATTTGGAATCTAAGTCGAAAAGGTACTTTAAAAGTGTAATATTTATTTGAATAAATAATGAATTAGTATTAAATACAAATTAAATGGATTTAATGTTGTAGTTTAATTTAATTAAGAATTCGTACTTTGAGTACTTATTCGTAAAAACAAGTCGGACTCGCGCAAAATCAAATCGTTGTTTGAACATTGGATGGCATTCATATTCAGATTAATTAATTGGATTAGATTGATTGATAACATGCTTGTGTAATACATGAATGTGATGTATGAATAATGTATATCAGATGGATATTAGATGGGTGAGGGCAATTTTGAAATTGTTGTAATCAATTTAGAATTATTAAATTGGACCTGCGCGTCCAGCCCTATTACCTCCTTACTCTGTGTTATTTCTCTTCTGACATATTCCCCTCAATTGTAAATGAGGTTTCTTTAGAAGTGGTATGTAATTGGGTAGAAGTAATACTTGTGCTAGCGGGAGAGAGAGGAAATGAGAGATTTGTTCTAGGAACAAGTGTTAAGTATCCATCCGCATATCATTATTATTTATTTATACGCGCCTTATTATGTGTTTAGAATGCATGTTTAAGGGTTGTATGAAGATGAGACCTTAACAAAGATAATAAATTGGTTGCCAATACACGTGAAAAACCCTCACAACATATTAAGCGTTTTTCCTTCCATTGAGTGATTCTTACTCAAGATCCAAGAATGCCATTGTGTTTGGAAAGTCAAGACCTTTGTCTGTCGAGGATGTGTTTGAATCATGAAGGCTTTGTTCCATATCGGTGTCTTGTCCAAGTTGTGATTGTTGGCCCAAAGTCAAGATCACTTCTTGTCCATCGACATTGATTACGAAGCTTTCCCTGGTCAATGGGTTACGCTTAACTGGGATCAGTAAGTTTGTTGTGCCAAAGCCAAGGCTTAGTTGATTCAGAGGAAAAAGGTTAGGCAATATATTAGATATATTGGCATATATAGGATATATATTCGGACTTGGATGTCCACCTGCTGGATCTAGGAATTGGATGGGATCCAATTAATCTTAGAGATCTACCTAGTTAATTATCATACAATTTGTTGGCCAAAGTCAAGATTGTGTGTTATTTAACCCACTAGGAAATAAGGTTTCCCGAGTACTCCACAGAGGGTTAGAGGCTCGCCGAAAAATAGTGGGATCCAAGTATTAAATTTGCAATATTCGTTTAGTTACTTGCCATTTGCGCTCATTTCAAATTTTGCGTCAAATAAATTAATATATTTGTTGGACTAATATTTAACGTTGTTGTTTTAATTAAACAGTTGGACTGTATTCAAACTATTTCATTTATAGTTTATTATAATTGGATTATAGTAATCAATATATTTGAATTTAACCACTTCAATTAATAGTTGATTTTATAATTGGATTATAGTAATCAATATAATTGAATTTAATTTATTAAATTATAGTTGATTATTTAGTTGGACTATAGTAATCATTATAATAAATAATACCTTAAATCGTTGATTGAATAGTTAGACTATTAGAATCAAGATAATTGAAAGATTTAGGTTTAAAACATAATACTGGGTGAAAATGTATTTAAACGACTTTATTTTCATATTGGGAATAAAATCTCAAGATAGTCCTGAAAAACTAAGAAGAAGTTACTTATTTATAAAATAACATAGTCTTTGGAAGATTTATGTGATGATAACTTTAGTGCTTCATCCATTATGCTTGCCAAATAGACTCATAGTTTTTCTTAATCAGAACTAAGGATTAGATCCTTATAGTATGATAATGAAATTGAAGGATCTTCATAGATCTATCCTTAGATCTAAGAAGTACTAAATTACAATAGTAAACTCTTGGAGAGTTAATGGCTATTCTCAAGGAGATAAAGCCAAAGTTTGCAATAAGGTAAGAAGCGCAAGACGCATCTTATTTCGACATTCTAGAAGGCCAAGGCTTGGCCGAAGGCTTCTAGGGTGTGGAAAAGGGGCAAAGGCAAAGTCATTATAATCTTCTGGGAAGTTAAAGGACGTATCCCAAGATGTCGGCCTAAATTGTGGCAAACAGGGTCACTGAAGCGTGACTGCCGTATGGACAAGGCAGACATGAAGGAACTGAAGACGGGCAAGGCTCTGACTTCAAGAATGTTTGTCATAAATATGTTCACTATTATTAAAATTGGATTTTAGATACTGGATGTGGTACATAAATATGTACTGATGTGCAGAATCTGCTGGTTAGTAGGATACTGGCTTCAGATGAGATCTATCTACGAATCGAAAACGTGACGAGAGTCACTGTTTTAACCGTAGATACCTAAGTTTAGGAACTACCATTCGGGTATGTACTTAAATTAGGAAATTGTTAAAATGTACCTAGTTAGACTAGAAACATTAACTCTATATCATAGTATAATCCGTTGCGGATATACCTTTATTCTAGAACACTAAAGTGTTTTATTTTAATGATGATATTGAGATAAACACATTAGATGTGAATAACAGTATTTATATTTTGAATATAAATAAATCTCGAACATATGACATGACAAACAAATAGCTCAAACTGAATTAATCAGTTGAGACTTATATGTGGCATTGTTGTCTGGGATACAATTAACAAGACTCATATATGCACACTTTCGAAGAGTGGATACTAGGACGAATTTGATTCCATTCAAATAATTTCTACGAATCTAGTTTATTAGGCAAAGTGCCTAAAGCACCTTTACTTGGTAAAAATGTAAGTGCCACTGATCTGTTAGCCCTTGGTCATAGTGACGTAAGTGGGCCCATATCTAGCTAGGCTAGAGGTGGATATGAATATTTCGTGACCTTTACAGATGTGGCATCGCGTTATGGTTATGTGTTTCTTTTGAAACACGAATCGGAAACTTTTGATGAAATCAATAGTTTCGATACGAAATAGACAAACAGATCGGTTAAAGTTTTAAACCATCACGGTTAGGACCATGATGAAAATACTTAAGCAATAAGTTTCTCAAATACTTGAAAGAGTATAGTATTCTTTCAATGAGGACTCCTCCCGGAACACGTCAATTTGACGGTGTGTCCGAACTGAGAAACTGAATTTTGTTAGACATGATAAGGTTAATCATGAGTCGCTCTGAGCTAAACCATTTCCTTCAAGGGATAAGCTTTAAAACAGTGCAAAACTTATTTTGAATAAGGTTCCATGAAATCTTTTGACAGACTTCATATTAGATATGAACAGGAAAGAAACAGGGTTTTCTCATTCCTAAAGATTTGGGTATGCTAGGCAATGTTTGGATGATACCAACTAAAACCCAAATCGATAAGTGCCTAAGTTGTAGGTATCCTAGGAAACCAAAGTATAGTACTTATGCAACTCACTAGAGAACAATGTAATTGTTGCTCGCCATGCGGTTTTCCTAAGAGGATACCGATATGCAGTGGTAAGTGGGAGAATAGTAAAACTCGATGAAATCGAGTAATACTATTAGAGGCACTAAGTTCCTTAATGGACACAGATAGTTCATCAAGGATGAACCTACCCAATAATCTTCGAATACACAAGAACCACGCAAGTCGGAGAGAGTCAAAACAACCTGGGGGTATGGGTTACTGATCTCACCTCATAAAGATGTCAATCTTATTGAGGAACCGAACTGACTACGTATGAGGAAGTGATACAAGGTATCGACTCCCTATTATGGAAAGGTTCCATGATGTCCAAATGGATTCCATATATCCAACTATGTTTAGACACTAGTTGATGTACGACAAGGCATTATGCCTATTGGTACTATATAAGTCTTCAAGAAGATATACATCGATGAAACATACCAACGTACTAGCTAGGCTTTACAAAAGTATCGTTATCAACATTGTGTGGAATCTAAAAAAACCTTTTACCTGTTTCCCATGGTAAATCCTTTGGATAATGCTTGCTATGCTGCAATGTTTCATTTATAAATATTAACTGAATGCCAAACTACTGTTCCGTAACGGAAACCTTTTGGAGGATGTTTATAACACCTGACGGTTTTGTCATACCACTAAAAACAGGTAAACAGGTTTGTGTTTGGACAAATGACCCATAGCGTCATTTTTGTTTGTTTGTCTATTTGCACAGATCATTGTGTTGTTGTAGCAAATTAACTATGTGACAAGGAAATTGCACTCTCATCATTTGTGATTAGATCACCATAGATATATAATGAAGAGAGGTCCCTATGATTAGTTCCTGGACTGAGAATGATATGAGACAGTATCAGTCCCCGAAGGATTAATCATTAAATATCCCTAGCCGGAGTATTATCGAGACTGGACATCGATAATGCGGAATAGGCTAGTATTGCACTTGTGTGCGTTGTGAGGGCACAACGGCATAGTTCTCATATATATAAGTATTGGATACTTATGCAAGTGCGATAGGAGGTTGTGTTTCACCGATGGTACGGGAACAGCTTCGCTCTGGATAGACCCTTCGGAATCCCATTGGTATTATGACTATGTGTCTATGGGAGGCCGAAATCAAGGTAGGTGTGTAAAGTCTTAACCTGAGACTTACATCGCTAATACTTACGATAATCGATAGACTTTGGTCTTGGTGGTACATGGCTTTAACCGGTTCTGCGTACACCACTTCTGGGTTTATCAGAGAGTCGTAGTGTATTGGGTGTGATGTCAAGACGGAAGTATCACTTCAGTCATAGTGGAGATGATGTCACGCAGGATACGGTATTAGTGCTCTTAAGTGTTGCGCAACCATCGGGATATTATGACTAGGTCATGCATATCCGATTATAGAGACTAGTTACCAGACATCCGACATGTGCTTCGGACGGGGCAGACACTTATCCAGCCCTAGCACTAGCACTGACTATCCGATACTGGGCCGATATACACAATACTACGTATACTACGCTTGATACAGATCTATATATTCCTGTAAGAATATATTTCTGGAGAATTGGGTAGGCATGGCGCTTTGCTAGAAGCCAACCTTGTCTTGTAAATCGGTATAAACGTAGTACGCGATACTTACGTGTTCGGATAGTCCGACGACCGTATTTACTGCCAACATATCCGGAGATCTCATGGGTCGGTTCCTGAAGATTCACCGATGACGTATGACTCGCACTTTAATTAATCTGGGATTAATTCGATGAGAGAGAAAATTAATCTGGGATTAATTACGGAGATATTTTATCTCGGATAAAATATCGTTAAAGAGAGAGAACGATTAATTTGGAATTAATCGATAAATTAATATATTCGATATATTATAACGAAATTAGATTTCGACGCAGAATTGAAATTAGATTTTAATTCGGGCGAACGAATTAATTTGAATTAATTCGTTAGCGACGTGAATAGTGAATTCGCTAGGCGTAATCATTTAATTACGACGCAACGACGAAAATTCGTTAATTTGGAATTAGCGAACCCGAGCCCGGGATTGTTTGCGAGCGCATTCGCATTTCGAATTCGAGTGCGGCACGCAAGTCAAATCAAGCGTCAAATCGCAAGTCACATCAAGCGTCAAATCACATGTCACTTTGAGTGATGTGACATTTGAGTGATTGATGTGAGTTGATTTGTGTTGATAGACAAGCATTTAATGCTTTGCTTTTTGAAATAGAAAAAGTAAATGGTTTATTAATATATTTTTGGAAATTATATAAAAACCTTTTACAATTTTTTTTATTTTCTAACTCATTTCTCTCTCTCCCATTTACGGTATTAGCTTTTTGGAGCCAAAACTTCTTCTTCTTCTCTCTCGGTCTTGACCGATTCTTCTTCTCCTCAATTTTCTCTGGTTTGACCGATAATAAGGAGAAAGAAATGATCTTGTTGCAAGATCTATGTGCTAGCACACTCATGGAGAATACAAAGGTGATAGGGAAGTGAGTTCGTGAGCTTGGAAGCTTGAAGCTTGGAGCTTCAATGGTGTCCATCAATGGCCGAACCTTGGAGAAGCGAACCAGTCACCACCCCGGCAGCCCCTACCACGCGCAGCTCACTGCCGAGCAAGGGAGAGCAGTTCGCACTCCATCTTTGTTGCATCTCTACCGATCAATGTGAGTTATTCCGCACCTCCTTTGATATGTATTCAACTCGTTTATATGCATGATTTAATCCTTGGGACTTGATTGAAACTCAACAATGGTATCTTGAGCCATTTGTGCATTTTTTAGGGTTCTTGAGCAAAATTTGGGGCTTTTTGATTTAAGCATGATTTTGACAAATTGTTTGTTTAAGAATGTTTGTATATGAATAACTTAGAGTTATATGTAATCAATTTGAAGAAAAATTAATTGGATTGATTTTCCCCAATTTGCTTATTGTTGGCCAAAACTTTAATTTGGGTAAACTTGATTTTGAGCATGTTTAATGAAATTGGATGAATTAGAATGCTTAAATGTTGTTTAATTGATGATTGATTAGATCAATTTGATGAAAAGTGTTTGGAACAATTTTCCCCAATTTGCTTGTGATGGCCGAAAATATGAACCCTAATATTGTCTTGGATTTTTGATTTTTTGTTCATTGGATGACTTGCAAATCATTTGGGATGTTGAATTTATGTTTAATTTGGTTCAATTGGATTGAATTTGATTTGGGCATAATTTCCCTCTTTGGGGCCGAGACACTTGAAGCATGAAATTGGGTTTGATTTTGATCAAATTATGTTGGACATGATTCATTGATGTTAAGCATGATTAATTGGACAAATTTAGTGTTTTGGAAACTTTGATTTGGGTAATTAATAATGCTATACACTTTAGGTAATTTAATTGGAAAATTTGGAATTTTTGAAATTAAATTATTGGGCCTTAAAATTGGATTTGGGCTTTTAAAGTTGTTATTGGGTTTATTGGACTTTGTTGTACAAAGTTGGTTTAGGCCAAAATTGGTTGGATCCAATTAGGCCCAAAACCGCTTCCAAAAGGCCCCAATGCGACTAATGAACCTTTAACGTTTAATTGGGCCTAATGGGCCTAAATTAATTTATGGGCTTATGGGGTAACTCCCGGATTGGATTTTGGTTATTCGGTTTGACCCGAGTTGACCAAAAGTCCACGCCTCAAGAAATTAATTAAAAGCCCATTGGACTTTAATTAAATTAATATTGGATATTAATCGGGCTTTGAGACCCGTAACGATTAAATTTGGAATTTAAGTCGTAAAGGTTTATTTTATAAAGTGTAATATTTAATTTGGAATTAAATAATGAATTAGAATTAAATACGTATTAAATTGGATTTAATCATGTAATTTAATTTTAATTCGGAGAATTCGTACTTTAAGTACGTGTTCGCAATACGAGTTTGACTCGAACAAAATCAAATCTTTTTTGAACATTGGATGATCACTAATTATCAGATTAATTAATTTGATTAGATTGATTGATAACATGCTTGTATGAATACATGGTTGTGATGTTTGAATAATGTATATCGGATGGATATTAGTCGGGTGGGGCGATTTTGGAAATTGTAATAAATTTGATTTATTAATTGGACCTGCGTGTCCAGCCTTATCACCTCATATTCTTTGTATTCTCTTCTCACCTATTCCCCTCAATGTAAATGAGGTTTCTTTAGAAGTGTAGTGTAACGGGTAGAAGAAATATTTGTGCTAGCGGGAGAGAGAAAGTGAGAGATTTGATCTAGGATCAATGTGTAAAATATCCATCCGCATATCATTATTATTTTATCATATGCGCTTTATTATGTGTTTAGAATGCATGTTTAAGGGTGTATGATGATGAGACCTTAACAAAGATAATAAATTGGTTGCCAATTTGCACGCGAAAAACCCTCATCAAATATCATGCGTTTTTCCTTCCATTGAGTGATTCTTGCTCAAGATCCTAGATTGGCATGGGTTGTTGGCCAAAGTCAAGCCCTTGTCCGTCGAAGATGTGTTTGAATCACGAGGCTTTGTTCCATATTGGTGTCTTGTCCAAGTTGTGGTTTGTTGGCCAAAGTCAAGACCACTTCTTGTCCAACGACATTGATTACGAAGCTTCCATGTCAATGGGTCCGCGCTTGACTGGGATCACTAGGTTTGTTGTGCCAAAGCCAAGGCCTAGTTGATTCAGAGGAAAAAGGTTAGGGTATACATTCGATGTATAGGCATATATAAGATATATGTTTGGGACTTGGATGTCCACCTACTGGATCTAGGAGTTGGATGAGATCCAATTGATCTTCGAGATCTACCTAGTTAATTATCATACAATTTGTTGGCCAAAGTCAAGATTGTGTGATATTTAACGGGATTCTAGCCCACTAGGAAACACGGTTTCCCGAGTACTCGACAGAGGGTTAGAGGCTCGCCGAAAAATAGTGGGAGGCAAGAATTGAATTTGCAATATTCTTTCAATTACTCGCCATACGCGCTCATTCAAATTATTTCGTCGTAATATTAAATGTTAGTTGGACTAATATTTAAATTGTTTTTTTAATAAACAGTTGGACTGTATTATACTTGATTATATATAATTGGATTATATTAATCAATATATTTGAATTAATTAATTTCAGTTTACAGTTGATTTTATAATTGGATTATAGTAATCAATGTAATTGAGGTTAATTAATTTGGATTATATTTGATTATATAGTTGGACTATTATAATCATTATAATAAATAGTACCACAATCGTTGATTAAATAGTTGGACTATTGAATCAAGATAAAATGAAAAGTTGGATATTTAAAATATAATCTGGGATTAAAATATTTTAAATGATTTAATTTTCAAATTGGGAATAAATAATAGGTTACTTTATTTGATAAAATAACTTATTATACCTTAAGCCCAAAATTAAGCAAAATAAGTAGAGCATAAATCTTTGGAAGATTTATGTGATGATGACTTTAATGCTTAATTTAATATACTTGTCATAAATCTAATTTTAGATTTAAGAAGTATTAAAATTGCAATTTATAATTCTTGGAGAATTAATTGACTATTCTAGAGGAGATAAAGTCAAAGTTTGCAATTGGGCATGTAGCACGAGGTGCACATCGTTTCGATATTCTAAAAACCCAAGGCTTGGCCTAAGGTTCCTAAAATATTGAAAAGGATAATTGACATATACCAAAGTGACTACCATTTGGATATGGAAGACACGAAGGAATTAAAGAAAGGGCAAGGCTCTAACTTTAAAAATAATTGTCAAAGTTATGTTCACTACTAGTATTGAAATTGGATTTTAAATACTTAGTGTGGTACATAAAATATATGTATTGATGTTCAGAATCCGCTATGAGCTGGATACTGACTTCAAGCCGAGATTTCTCTGCGAATCGGAAACGGGACGAAAGTCGCTGTTTCGACCGTAGATACCTAAGTTTAGGAACTACCCTTTGGGTATGTACTTAAATTAGGAACTGTTATAATGTAACTAGTTTGACTAGAGACATTATCTCTATATCAGTGTTTAATCCGTTGCGGATAAAACCTTTATATTATAGAACACTAAGTGTTTTATTATATAAGATGATACTGAGATAAATACATTAGATGTAATAACAGAATTTATATTTTGAATATAAATAAAATCTCAAACATATAAAATGACAAATAAATAGCTCAAATTGATTTGATCAATAGAGACTTATTTGTGGCATTGTTGTCTAGGACACAATTTAACGAGACTCGTATATCCACACTTTTGAAGAGTGGGTACTAGGACTGATTTGACTATTCAAATAAGGTCTGCGAATCTAGTTTATTAGGTAAAGTACCTAAAATACTATTTACTTGGTAATAGTATAAGGGCCACCGACTGTTAGCCCTATTCATGGTGAAGTAAGTGGGCCCATATCTAGCTAGGCTAGATGTAACATGAATATTTCGTGACCTTAAACGGATGTGGCATCACGTTATGGTTATGTGTTTCTTTTGAAGAACACAAATCGGAAACTTTTAGAGTTTCGACACGAAATAGACAAACAGATCGGCTATAGTATTATACCGTCACGGTAAGACCGTAATGGAAAATACTTAAGCAATAAGTTTCTTATATACTTGAAAGAGTATAGTATTCTTTCAAATGAGGACTCCTCCCGGAACACGTCAAAGTGACGGTGTGTCCGAACGGATTAACCGAATCATGTTAGACATGATAAGGCTAATCATGAGTCGCTCTGAGCTACCATTTCCTTCAACGGATAAGTTTTAACAGTGCAATAACTTATTTAGAATAAGGTTCCATATAAATCTGTTTGACAGATGTCATATAGGATATGAACAGGGAAAGAAACGAGGTTTCTCATTCCTGATAATTTGGGTATGCCAGGCATAACGTTTGGATGATACCAACTAAGGACCAAATTGGACCCAAATTGATAAGTGCCAATATAGGTTATCCTAAGGGAAACCATAAGTATAGTACTTATAAATCTCACATGAGAACAATGTGATTGTTGCTCACCATGCGGTTTTTCCTGAGAGGAATACCGATATGCAGTGGTCAGTGGGAGGATAGTGATACTCGATGAAAATCGGAGTAATACTGTTCAAGGCACAAGGTCCGTAATGGAACACAAATAGTTCATCAATGATGAATCTGTACCATTAATCTTCGAATACACAAGAACTGAGTAGATCGGATAGAGTCAGAAACGACCTAGGGTATGGGTTTCTGATCTAACCTCATAAAGATGTCAATCTTATGAAGGTATATCCACCGACTACGTTTGAGGAAGTGATACGAGGTATCGACTCCCTATTATGGCAAAGTGCCATGAATCCGAAATGGATTCCATATATAACAACTATTTTGGATACTAGTTGTTGTACCACAAGGCATTGTGCCTATTGGTACATTAAACGTCTTCAAGGAAGACATACATGGAAGGCAACATACCAACGTACAAAGCTGGGCTTTTGACGAAAGGTATCGTTATCAACATTGTGTTAATAACGGTTCAACCTTTTACCTGTTGCCATGGTAAATCCATTTTGAAGATGCTTGTTGATAACTGCATATTTCATTTATGAAATGTGTCAGTTGCAGATCAAATCGCTTTCCTGAAAAGGAAACCTTTTGGAGGATGCTTACAACATCCTGACGATTTTGTATAACCGACAAACAAGGTTTGCGGGTTATTCGATCCATGTTTGGATTGAACAATAAAGTTCTTGGAACTGACGTTTTGAAATAATCATAATGGTTTATGATTTGACTCAAAACGAAATAATTCTTGTGTATATAAGGAGGTTAGTGGGAGGCACTGACAATGAAATTCCCATAAAGCAATTGGTGAAAGCTTGGCTTTCATAGATATTCTTTCATAGAAATTCTCCGTAGAATTCTGGGGAGTAACAACCTTTATTCAAGGAATAAAGATCTACATGGATAGATTTGGAGTTGTTAACACTCTCTGGAAAATTGTACATTTAAAATGTACTTGTATTGGTGTCTCATACGCTTCGAGCATATGGAGTCACAATCGGGACAATCCAAGTGATAGTCACTGGATTGAAGATTAAGAACATCTTTAGTATCTGAGAGAACTAAAGATGCTGTCTTAAATTATGGAGTAGGAGAACTTGAAGTGACTAGGATCACTGTTGCAAGTTTCCAAACCGGTAAATACTGCGGTACTATAAAGTTTGAATACGGGACAGTGAGCTGGAAATCTTCCGAGCAAGATAACTGTTGCCGAATAAACAACAAAATGCGGATTATTGCTGCAGCTGAGGCAGCAATAGAAGCCATTTGGATCGAAAATAAATCTAATTAGATTAGATATAGTTCTTTTAGCAGCTGAGCTAGGCGTCAGCACAGGCTAAGGAATTAAAGGTCTCATCGACGATCCAGATATATACTTCTATATCATCTGATTCGTTCGGATCATACATCGTGGCGATGTGATGATCGTGTAAATCGCGTCAGACGATAATTAAACAAATCCGCTGACGAAAACCTTTCCTCAGCAATTTGAGCGAACCGTACATAGTTCGGGTGTGGGACACTTGAGTGACTGGCTATGTGCCAAGTGGGAGATTGTTGGAAAAATGACCCATAGCGTCACTATTTGCACAGATCATTGTGTTGTTGTAGCAAATTAACTATGTGACAAGGAAATTGCACTCTCATCATTTGTGATTAGATCACCATAGATATATAAATGAAGAGAGGTCCCTATGATTAGTTCCTGGACTGAGAATGATATGAGACAGTATCAGTCCCCGAAGGATTAATCATTAAATATCCCTAGCCGGGAGTATTATCGAGACTGGACATCGATAATGCGGAATAGGCTAGTATTGCACTTGTGTGCGTTGTGAGGGCACAACGGCATAGTTCTCATATATATAAGTATTGGATACTTATGCAAGTGCGATAGGAGGTTGTGTTTCACCGATGGTACGGGAAAACAGCTTCGCTCTGGATAGACCCTTCGGAATCCCATTGGTATTATGACTATGTGTCTATGGGAGGCCGAAATCAAGGTAGGTGTGTAAAGTCTTAACCTGAGACTTACATCGCTAATACTTACGATAATCGATAGACTTTGGTCTTGGTGGTACAGGGCTTTAACCGGTTCTGCGCATACACCACTTCTGGGTTTATCAGAGAGTCGTAGTGTATTGGGTGTGATGTCAAGACGGAAGTATCACTTCAGTCATAGTGGAGATGATGTCACGCAGGATACGGTATTAGTGCTCTAAGTGTTGCGCAACCATCGGGATATTATGACTAGGTCATGCATATCCGATTATAGAGACTAGTTACCAGACATCCGACATGTGCTTCGGACGGGGCAGACACTTATCCAGCCCCAGCCCTAGCACGTGACTATCCGATACTGGGCCGATATGCACAATACTACGGTATACTACGCTTGATACAGATCTATATATTCCTGTAAGAATATTTCTGGAGAATTGGGTAGGCATGGCGCTTTGCTAGAAGCCAACCTTGTCTTGTAAATCGGTATAAACGTAGTACGCGATACTTACGTGTTCGGATAGTCCGACGACCGTATTTACTGCCAACATATCCGAGATCTCATGGGTCGGTTCCTGAAGATTCACCGATGACGTATGACTCGCACTTTAATTAATCTGGGATTAATTCGATGAGAGAGAAAATTAATCTGGGATTAATTACGGAGATATTTTATCTCGGATAAAATATCGTTAAAGAGAGAGAACGATTAATTTGGAATTAATCGATAAATTAATATATTCGATATATTATAACGAAATTAGATTTCGACGCAGAATTGAAATTAGATTTTAATTCGGTGAACGAATTAATTTGAATTAATTCGTTAGCGACGTGAATAGTGAATTCGCTAGGCGTAATCATTTAATTACGACGCAACGGAAAATTCGTTAATTTGGAATTAGCGAACCCGAGCCCGGGATTGTTTGCGAGCGCATTCGCATTTCGAATTCGAGTGCGGCACGCAAGTCAAATCAAGCGTCAAATCGCAAGTCACATCAAGCGTCAAATCAAATGTCACTTTGAGTGATGTGACATTTGAGTGATTGATGTGAGTTGATTTGTGTTGATAGACAAGCATTTAATGCTTTGCTTTTTGAAATAGAAAATAAATGATTTATTAAATATTTTTGGAAATTATATAAACCTTTTACATTTTATTCTAACACATTTCTCTCTCTCTCTCTCATTTACGGTATTAGGCTTTTGGAGCCAAAACTTCTCATCATCTTCTCTCTCGGTCTTGACCGATTCTTCTCCTCAATTTTTCTGGATTGACCGATCAATAAAGGAGAAAGAAATGATCTTGTTGCAAGATCTATGTGCTAGCACACTCATGGAGGAATACAAAGGTGATAGGGAAGTGAGTTCGTGAGCTTGGAAGCTTGAAGTTTGGAGCTTCAATGGTGTCCATCAATGGTCGAACCTTGGAGAGCCGAACCAGTCACCACCGTGCAGCCCCTACCACCACTCGCACTCACTGCGAGCAAGGAGAGCAGTTCGCTCATCCATCATCTTTGTTGCATCTCTACCGATCATGTGAGTTATTCTGCACCTCCTTTGATATGTATTCAACTCGTTTATGCATGATTTATGATCCTTGTGACTTGATTGAAACTCAACAGTTTGCAGGTTAATTTGATCCATGGATGGATTGAAGCAATCATTGGGTTCTCGGAACTATCGTTTTGATGTAATCTTAATGGTATATGATTTTAATTCAAAACGAAAATGATTCTTGGATATGAGAGGTTAGTAGGAGCGCACTGACAGTGAATGTCCTATATGATAATGACATATCTGTAGGACACAGAAACTGGGTGACTCATGTTGTTCCAGACTCAGGGCCTAGTTAGGAGTACGGAGTAGCCCGCGGGGGTCTAAACCGGAGAATAATGGAGTTGCCACCCGGTGTGAACCGGGAAAATGAGCAAGGGAAGACTTCAAACCGTTGGGTTCGGAATGGTCCATTACTTATGTCATTTGTAATGAATGAATTTTTGCAATTTTAACCAAGTCTACTTAACATACATATTGGTCAAAGTAGTCTAAATTCTTATAAAGCCTAAATCTTGGTTTACATGCTTCAAACTTTCATAACAGAAAACACATGATATCACACAGTAAGCATGTTGAATAAATACAACTTAAACATAATCAAACTCCTATTGCGAAATAAAATAATTAAATCATGCTAAAAATAAAACAACTTCCTAATGGCCTAATCATGCTCGAATACAAGTTTGGATGAAATGAAATACGTGAATCTTTTGAGTGGTACGGGGCATTGTATCTCGAGTGCAAACCATAATACCGTCCATTCAGATTCGGCTATGGAATTTATGTCCGGGTTTCCATCCAATATACCACAAGAAAGAACAAATATTATGTTCACCCGAAATCACATCAGATACAAATTAACAATATTCATGCGAAGGAAAATAAGTTACATGCCTTCCTAAATTACCAATTTACATAACGTAAACTAAACAACATGCTAAACTAATTATTCATGCTAAACATCATAAAACATATTTCCTAAATCATTATTTCATGTGAAGAAATTCAAACAACATGCTCAACTAATTATTCATGCTAGATATCATAAAACGCATTTCCTAAATCATTATTTCATGTGAAGAAATTCAATAATTTGTGCCCTCAGGTCTAACCTTTTGTGTCATTTTTCGGAGGTGCGTTATACGGCCGTCGGAAAGGCTAAGACACCGTGATTCCACCGGTTCACTATTTTGACATTTTGCTCGTTGTTTCGCTGTTTTGTCCGTTGTTTCCCATTCGTTTCGCTCCGATTCAGGTCACCACACTTAGCTCACTGGTTTGCAGTGGATTAGGGACTGTTTTGGTGATGGTTTGGGCGTGAATATGGAGGGCTGAACTGGGCAGAATGTCCGTGAGTTATAGGGCTGATTGAAGACAGTCTTTACGTGAATATTAGAGGCTAAATGGGGCTGATTAGGGGCGTGAACTTCAGGTCTAAAATTAGGCAATTAGGGGCGTGAACTTCAGCTCTAAAATGAGGCAATTAGGGGCGTGAACTTTAGGTACTGAATGAGGGTAATAGGCGTGGTCTATAGGGCTGAATGAGGGGCTGTTTCAGGGGCTGAATTTAGACTAATCCAAAGGCAGTGTGGGCATGAGGAATAGAGGCAGTGAGGAGCTGACTTGGGCGCAGGTTTGAGGGCAGTAAGGTAGGCTTTATGCGCTGGTTGTGAAGATCAGGGGTTGGAAGAGGCAGTAGGTGCGCTTGAACACAAGGGCTGATTGGAGGCAGTGAGGGGCTTGAATACAAGGGATGATTTGGATGTGATGAAGGGCGTGAAGATGGGCAGTGAAGGAGGGGGTTTGGGTGTGACTTGTAGGGGAATGATGGGCTGTTTATGATCTCCAATGTTTAAGTGTATGCTCGATGTGTGCTAGGTATGTGCTGAAGGCATAAAGATGTGGTGGGATGATGATGGTTTGGTGTTGATTTGTTGATGCTTGGCTTGTGGGACGTGGCTTATTTGTGTGTGCAAGTTGGTTTCGTGATGGGCTGATGATTGATTGGTGAAGTGTGGTGTGAGGCAATTCTTTTAGGGTTTATGTATATTTCACGTGCATGGTTTCTAGCTGGGGGTGCAAGTGTGGTTTGTTTCCATTTTATAATGGAGAGTGGGGAAGGAGGCAATTAATGTTTAGGTGTTTGGTGGGGGGAGAAATGATTTATTAGAGTGGCCAATTCTTGTTGAAGACGTGTGGGGTGGCTAGGTTATTTAAGGTTTTTGTTTGTTTGTATTTGTTATGCTGAAAGTGGAATGGCGTGTGGGACATGAGGTGGGAAAGTTGTTTTGGTTTGTTGCCTTAGTTTTGTTTGTGTTCAATTTATTGAATGTTGAATTTGTGTGTGTGTGAAGTGGGCGTGAGGTGTTGACGTGTGGGGCATGTTGGTGGCTTGGTGTTTGATTTGCGGGGGTTTCGGGCCAAGGACGTGCCACGAAACGAAGATTCAACAAGCGAACTCCGAGCTAATTCAGCGAATTAAATCCTACAATGTGTCAATTCTTGACTTTTCCATCCCGACGACTGTTTCTCGCGACTTCCACGACATAAAAAGGTAGTGCCTTCGTACGAGACTCATCATCGGACTTACATGCAAAAATGCAGTGCCTACAATATCATTTCTTGGAAATGATATTCCCATAATACAATCGGTGAAAGCTTGGCTTTCATGAAAATTCTCCGTAGAATTCTTGGGAGAAACAACATTTATTCTAGGAATAAATATCTACTGGGATAGATTTAAGTTGTTAATAGTCTCCGAGTACTCGTACATTGAAATAAATGTACGTGACTTGGTGACTCATACGCTTTGAGCATATGGAGTCACAATCGGGCCAATCCATGTGATAGTCATTGGATTGATGTTAAGAACATCATTTAGTTTCTTAGAGGAACTAATGATGCCTTCTTATGCTATGGTGAATGAGAACTTGAAGTGACTGGGTTTACTGTTGCAAGTTTCCTAACCGATAAAACGACTTTTAGTCGTAAGAACGATACTATAAAGTTTGAATAACAGAACAGTGAGCTGGAAATCTTCGAAGCAAGATACTGTTACCGAATAAACAACAAAAGTGGATTATTGCTGCAGCTGAGGCAGCAATAGAAGCCTTTTGGATCGATAATAATCCTAATCAGATTAGGAGTAGTTATGTTAGCAGCTAAGCTAGGCTACAACGCAGGCTAAAGAATTAATGGTCTCATCAATGATTCAGATACATACTTCGATATTCATCTGATTCGTTCGGATCATACATCGTGGCGATGTGATGATCGTATAAATCGCATCATATGATAATCATGCAAATCTGCTGACGAAAGCTTTTTCTCAGCAGAAGTTTGAGCGAACCGTACATAGTTCGGGTGTTTGACACTTGAGTGATTGGCTATAGGCCAAGTGGGAGATTGTTGGACAGTTATGACCCATAGCATCACTATTTGTACAGATCATGGTGTTGTTGTACAAATTAACTATGTGACAAAGGAAATTGCCCTTTTATCATTTGTAATTAGATTACCAAGATGTATAAATGATGAAAGGTCCATATGATTAGTTCCAGATTTAGATGATATGAGACATTATCAATCCATAAAGGTTTAATCATTAAATATCCCTAGTCGTAGTATTATCGAGATTGGACATCGATAATGCGGAATAGACTAGTATTACACTTGTGCGCGTTGTAGGAGCATAACGACATAGTTCTCATATATTTGGGTATAGGATACTCATGCAAGTGTAGTAGGAGGTTGTGTTTTACCGATGGTACGGAAAACAGCTTCGCTTTGGATAGACCCATTGGAATTCCATTGGTAGTATGACTATGTGTCTATGGAAGTCTGAATCAGGGTAGGTGTATTTGGTTTTAAACTGAGACTTGCACCGCTAATACTTGCAACAATCAATATACTTTGGTTTTGGTCGTCCAGGGCTTTAACAGGTTCTGTGTACGTCTCTTTTGAGTATATTGATAATCGTAGTGTATTGGGTGTTATGTTGAGATGGAAGTATCACTCAAGTTCATATTGGAAATGATGATAACGTAGGATACGAAACTCGTTCTCTTATATGCTACAACTATCGGGATATTATGACTAGGTCATGTTTATCCGATTATAGAGACTAGTTACCAGAGATCCGATATGTGCTTCGTACGGGGCAGACACATTTCCAGCCCCAGGCCTTGCTCGTGACATCCGATGCTAGATCGAAATACGCAATACAACGTATACTACGTATACTACTCCTGATATAGATAACTTATTTCAGTAAGAATATTTCTAGAGAATTGGGTAGGCACAGTGCTTTACTAGAAGCCAACCATGTCTTGTAAATCGATAAAAACGTAGTACTAGGTACTTACGTGTTCGGATAGTCTGACGACCAGATTTACTGCCAACATATCCGGGGATCTCATGGGTCGCTTCCCGAAGATTCACCGATGACGTATGACTCGCACTTTATTAATCTGGGATAATTATAAGAGAGAGAAAATTAATTTAGGATTAATTATGGAGATATTTTATTTGGGATAAAATATTATTTAAAGAGAGAGAACGATTAATATAAAATTAATCGATAAATAATATATTCGATACATTATGCGAAATTGGATTTCGACGCGGAATTAAAATTAGATTTTAATTCGGGCAAATGAGTTAACTTAGGATTAATTCATTAGCAACATGAATAATGATTTTGCTAGGCATAATTATTTAATTACGTCGCAACGGAAAATTCGTTAATTTGGAATTAGCGAACCCGAGCCTAGGAGTGTTTGCTGGCGCACTCGTATTTTGAATTCAAGTGCGGCCCACAAGTCACATCTAGCGTCAAATCACTTGTCAAATGAATTCAAGGAAGGCATTGATTGTTTTTGCCTTAGACTTTTGGTTTTTTTGAAAATGGTTTTGGTATTTGATTTTTGGAAAATAAAAAACAATTGATATAACACATTTTCTCTCTCTCTCTTGCAACCACTCACGGTTTTGAACCATTTCCCTCATCTCCCTCTCTCGGCTTTGAAGCCTTTTCTTTCTTCCATGGCCGATTGGATCAAGGATGAAGATGGTGATTTTGTGGCAAAAATCACCAAGAGCTAGCACTCAAAAGAGGTCTTACAAAGGTGATAGGGAACTAATTTCGTGAGCATGGAATACACAAACCCAAAGCTTCGAGCTTGGAGCTTGGAGGACACCATGGCCGAAAATGGTGGAGCAAAAATGGAGCAGAATGCCGAGAACCTTGGAGGGATAAAGCTTGATGTTTTTGTTGTTCCTCGCATCACCATAACAGATCATTGTAAGTATGATTCCACCATGCTTTTACGAGTATTCACATATATGTTTCATTGCTTGAATTGATCCTTGGGACTTAATAGAAACCCAACAGATTGCTGACATCGATCAGCTAGGTTAGCTGGGCATTAACTACGTTGCCTAGACTACCAAAGATTTGATCTTATAGTCTCTACTTGAAATCTGGGGCAGGTTCATTATGAACCAACTGTAAACTCTTGGATAGTTGAGGGCTATGCTCTAGGAGGCAAAGCCAGAGCTTCTAAAATGGGCAAAGGCAAAATCATTACAGTCTTCTAGGAAGACAAAAGGACATATCCCAAGATGTCTGCCTAAACTGTGGCAAACGGGGTCACTAGAAGCGTGACTGCCGTATGGACAAGGCAGACATGAAAGAAGTGAAGAGAGGCAAGGCTCCGGCTTCAAACATGTTTGTCATAAACATGTTCACTATTAGTTTCAAAATTGGATTTTGATACTTGATATGGTACATAGATATGTACTGATGTGCAAAATCTGCTGATTAGCAGGATACTGACTTCAGTTGAGATTGATCTACGAATCGGAAATGGGACGTAAATCGCTGTTTCAACCGTTGAAACCTAAGTTTAGGAACTACCCTTTGGGTATGTACTTAAATTAGGAAAGTGTTAAAATGTACCTAGTTTGACTAGAAACATTATCTGTATATCAGAGTATAACTCTTTGCGGGTATACCTTTATATTCTAGAACACTAAAGTGTTTTATTTTATAAAGATGATATTGAGATAAACACATTAGATGTGAATAACAGTAATTATATTTTGAATATAAATGAATCTCAAAATATGACATGAAAAGCAAATAGCTGAAACTGATTTGATCAGATGAGACTTATTTGTGGCATTGTTGTCTGAGACACATTTAACAAGACTCGTATATCCACACTTTCGAAGAGTGGATACTATGACAGATTTGATCTATTCAAATGAAGTCTACGAATCTAGTTTATTAGGAAAAGTGCCTAAAACACCTTTTACTTGGTAAAAGTGCAAGTGCTACCGATCTGTTAGCCCTCGTTCATAGTGACGTAAGTGGGCCCATATCTAGCTAGGCTGAAGGTGGATATGAACGCTTCACAACCTTTACGGATGTGGCATCGCGTTATAGTTATGTGTTTCTTTTGAAACACGAATCAGAAACTTTTGATAAATTCAAAGAGTTTCGACACGAAGTAGACAGACAGATCGGCTAAAGTATTAAACTGTCACGGTTAGACCATGGTGGAAAATACTTAAGCAATAAGTTTCTCGAATAGTTGAAAGAGTATAGTATTCTTTCATAAAGGACTCCTCTCGGAACACCTCAATTGAGCGGTGTGTCCGGACGGAGAAACCGAACCTTGTTGGACATGATAAGGTTAATTATGAGTCCCTCTGATCTAACATTTTCCTTCTAAGGATACGCATTAAACAGTGCAAAACTTATTTTGAATAAGGTTCCATGAAAATTTGTTTGACAGACTTCATATTAGATATGAACAGGAAAGAAACCGGGTTTTCTCATTCCTGAAGGTTTTGGAATGCTAGGCATATGTTTGGATGATACCAAACTACAACCCAAATCGGATAAGTGCCTAATTTGTAGGTTATCCTAGGGTAACCAAAGTATAGTACTTATACAACTCACAAGTGAACAATGTAATTGTTGCTCGCTATGCGATTTTCCTATGAGGAATACCTATATGCAGCGGTAAGTGAGAGGAAAGTAAAACTCGATGAAAATCAGAGTAATACTGTTCAAGGCACCGATTCCTTAATGGAACACAAACAGTTCATCAAGGATGAAATTGTACCACAATCTTCGAATACACAAGAACCGTGTAAGTCGGAGAGAGTCAGAAAACAACCTGGGAGGTATTGGTTTCTGATCTCACCTTGTAAAGATGTCAATCTTTTTTAGGAATATGAACTGACTACGTATGAGGCATTGATACAAAGTATCGACTCATTTCAAGGCAAAGTGTCATGAAATCCGAAATGGATTCCATGTATACCAACCATGTTTGGACACTGGTTGTTGTACCGAAAGGCATTAAGCCTATTGGTACTATATGAGTCTTCAAGAAAGACATACATGGATGGCAACATACCAACGTACAAAGATAGGCCTGTAGCGAAAAGGTATCGTTATCAACATTGTGTTGATTACGACGAAACCTTTTATCCGTTGCCATGATTAAATCTATTTGGATAATGCTTGCTAATGCTGCATGTTTCATTTATGAAATATGGTAGCGGAACGTCAAAATCGGTTTCCTTAAAAGGAAACCTTTTGGAGAATGTTTACAACATCCTGACGATTTTGTCATACCAAAACAAGCAAACAAGGTTTGCAAGTTATTCGATCCATTTATGGATTGAAGCAAGCATTGCGTTCTTGGAATTATCATTTTGATGTAATCATAATGTATATGATTTAATTCAAAAACGAAAATGATACTTGTGTATATAAGGAGGTGTTGGTTTATTCTAAGGTCCCAAGATCAAACAAGACATGAAAACAATGTGTGAATACATCAACGGAGGTAGCGGAATACTCACATTGATCGGTTGAGTCGATTTGGAGACGAATGAAGTCCAAAATTCCACTGCCATTCATGCCAAACTGCAACAGTCCACTGTCCCTGCAAAACAAAATTTCGGGTCTCAAAACGAAGCTCCAAACTCCGTCGGATGAGTCCCGCCTCATGGGTGAACCTCCCTACCACCTTCGCAAGACTCGTAGTGTGCTAGCACTTGCGGTTTTCACCATGAAAACCCAACCCTTGCTCCCCTAAAGTCACGCCCAAACTGGTTCAAAACCAGTGAAGAATGGCCACCATTTTTGGCGTGAGAGAGATGAGAGAATTTGAGAGAAAATGTGTTAAATTGAAAATGATTTACCAAAAATCAATTTATATTTATGCCATAATGTTTATTAAATAAATAATAAACTTATGACACAAAACATGCAATGGCTTAGAGTGTCAAACACTCAAACTCCATGCAAGACCATTGAGTGTATTGTACACTATCACCATGCAATGCATTAGAATAAAATAATGCATAAAATGACATGTGTCATGTGGGCCCCACACGTCTCCAAATGAAAGTGGGCCCACGTGCACTCACGCGTTCGGGTTCGATATTTCCGAAATACCGAGCTTACGTCGCGAAGTTAATTAAATCGAATAATTGCGGCTAGCGAAATTATTATTTACGTCGCTAACGAATTAATTCTAAATTAACTCATTTGCCCGAATTAAAATCTAATTTTAATTCCTCGTCGAAATCTAATTTCGTTTAATATATCGAATATATTAATTACCGATTAATTCCAAATTAATCGTTATCTCTCTCTAGACGATATTTTATCCTGGATAAGATATCTCCGTAATTAATCCTAGATTAATTTTCTCTCTCTCTTCTATATAATCCCAGATTATTCAAGAGTGCGA
>SKCR01013309.1:0-20947 GCA_019454045.1 Zanthoxylum bungeanum | reverse complement strand
TCCATCCACTTTCTTAGCTTCCAATTTCTTTATAAATGATTCAATTGAATGGTTTGTTAGGGTTGGTGCTCGGAGTACCAATCCGGATCGTATTTATGTCCGATTCATAAATACGAGTGATTCAATTTTCCATAATATTACTAATTTTATGGTAGCACCCTTATCTTTTATACGCTTATTCGATCTAATTGTGATTAGATATCTGATTACGATTGGAACGAAACTGAATCCGGTTCAGTGATACATGTATATTAGATAAAGCCTAGGATTTACTATATAGTGCGCAGTTACAACGTAGTTTGTAATTGACATTGGGAAGTGCACTATTAGTTGTACATCCTTAAATAAAGTTCATGGTCAAGATTTGCTAACACGGGTCGGTTAGTAAAATCCGCTGAGACCAATACATGTCGTATATCGTGACTTGGTCCGATAGTTTATCCCAGTGAACCATGAGTCTCGGGAGACTCGTATAGACATGTAGGTATTTATTTGATAAGACACTGAACGAATCACTGAAGGTTTCCTAATAAATGGTACACCAACATCAATAGGAACCTTCTCGAGTTGAACGAGCATAGTGGTCCTTCGACTTGAGATACCACTGTGGATATATGAGCTATCCTCCACACTTTGATGGCATTCACGTCAACGATCTAGTCATGATCAGACCTCCACCTGTTAGTTGGGTGTGGACTGATGCTCATGATATCCTGTGCGTATCAAGATAAGATCCGTCAGTCCTGTGTACAAGGCATAAGCATCCTCACGTGTTTACGATCTAGTAAATCTATGGCCGTGGAATAGCTTTGGAAGTTAGTTCCGAGTGTTATTTAGAGATCGTAAATTGAAAGTCGATTATATTATACCGAAAGGATTTGACGTTTTGATATATATCCCAGGTATAATATGGATGGCCACGGAGGATTATACGTTTGCTATGACATCGGCTTGTATGGTTTAGCGAAATTATATGTGGTCGTCATAATCCATGAATGGGTGGATTATGGATACAAAATTGGATTTCATGACGGATAAACCTAAACTTAAAGAGTCCCACAATATGAAGTGAACTCGTTGAGCACTTGGGCAACTCGATATGAATAATACAGATTATTCATAATACTTCACCGGATTAAATGAGTTAATTCGGATCGTTTAATCGGTTAAGCGATAACACATGCTTTAGGGAATTTTTGTCCGATAATAATTATTGTGTATTTTGTATTTGATACATAATATTATTAGATACACATTAATTATTCGTCAAATGAGATTTTGACACATGCCATAAATATATGTATTTGTTATTTATTGTAAATAAAAATACATATATAATAATAATTACATTAATTAATTATTTGGATATTTAATTGTTAAATATTTGAATTATTAATTAATAAACTTTTTCATAAAAGTTATGGAATGTGTTTAATTATTATTGGTGCACTTGGCATGAATTTAATTACACGTTATTTGTCCTAATTTGATTGGCTAATATAAAGTGTAATTTGATTTTAAATTGATTTTAATTTGATTAAAATGGGAAAGGATAAAAATACCCCTATTTCCTTGTCAAAGTCGGTCACAGCAACATTTAAATTGAAAATTGTTTTAATTTTTATTACTTTGAGTACCATTGCCGTGAACCTCAAATAAGAAAGATGAAATGGGTTTCAACTTTCCTTGGTGATTCCATGAAGATTTAAAGTGAAAATCAAGGAAAAAGTTTAGGATTCAAGGGGATTAAAGGTAATTCTTTATACTCAAGCTTAGTAAATTTGATTTCTTGTTCCTTGATGATCTAGAAAGGTTCTAGGGTTTCTTTAATCTGAAAATTTGGGGCTTTTGTTGTGATTGATGGTGAAGGAAGATTAGGCATGTGTGAAGTAGATTTTGGATGGAATTAGTGTAATTTGCATTCAATTTGTTCAATTGTTGAATTGTTACCATTCTAGAGTTGTTGATCCACTCTAAGATAGCCTAGAATTATTCTAGAGTTGTTCATGTATGGTGGGACTCATTTGGTGTTGAGATTAATTGATTTAGTCTTGAAATTGTTGGATTTAAGCATGAAAATTAGGCAATTTCGTTTTCTGTGTAAGACCTGGAAATGAGTCTGATTTTGTAATGAAATTGTTGTCTTATGAATGTTTTGGATGTATTTGGGAGTCGGCACAATTGCCAGAAAGTGTTTCCGACTTGAAATAAGTGAAAATGGCCAAAAACGGCGTTATCGGGTGGATTTTGAGCCAATCAGGTGACAGCTATCCAAATAGTGAATCCATCACTGTTTGGGAACCCCATGAACTGCCCTGACACTATTGGAGCTGACTTGGGTAGTTTCCATAAGTGTCAGGTGGTCGGTTCAATCGAAAACTCGTTTTGCGTCATTTTACGGAAAAACGATTTTCGTAAAAGTTTCACGAGTTTTCAAATATGTTTATGCAATATTTGATATTGAATAAATAGGTTTAGGTGAAATATGAATAAATTATTTATATTAGATATTGATTAATTTATTCGGTATTTTGAAAAAGTTTTAAAATACGATTTCGCCCGAACCCGCGCTTCCGCTGCGCCCCATCGCCCAAAACCCCAAAATGGTTCTTCCGCATAAAGCATGTCTCCATATGGGAACGTAAATGAGTGGTGTTGTTTTTACTCCTTGCACTTAATTGCTTCTTACAGTAGTTGCAAATGGCTACATATTCTAAATCCCCTCCAACTTTTTGTCTTTTAAAGTGCTCCCAAACTTCAGAAGTCAGTCTACAATTAGTTGCCCCACTCGTAATTTCTTCACTTCTTAGTGGAGATTGGTTTGAAGCCACCTCATTTTGTTGATGGCAGTTTTACTCTTGCACTTGCTCATCACTTTCTAGTGATTGAATATTCTTCATCTATAATATGAAAAGAAAAAGAATATTAATCAAATAGTCTTGAATTCAAAAAAAACAAAAACATGAATAACAAAACAAAAAAATAAGATGCATTGAGAAAATTTTGACAGACATAAAATTATGTTCATTATATCATAGCACTGGCCTCTAAAAATTTTAAGGTTCTGGAAAATATAATAATAAAAAGAAAAAAGAAAAAAAGAAAAATGCAAGAATTTTGAAGAGTGAGCAAAAACAGAGAAGCAAACACAAGGGAAGCCAAAAAAGACATGAAAAGTTTTAATAAATTTATCATAAAACGGCTTTGAAATTCGTAATAAATTTTAATTCCCATTTTAATAACTTTTGTAACTATCAAAATTGACCCAAAAAAAAAAAATGAATGTAAATATCTTATTTCCATAATTGGAAATCTATATATCATAAGCAAAGCAAAGGAAAATTTACATTCCCAAAAGAAAGCCATTAACCACTAGCCATTTGAAGTCACAATTCAATCTCCACATCCTATGCAAGAATTGTTAAAGCAACCAACAAAACAAAAAATAACATTAAAGAAAACAACTTTCACTGATTCATCATCAACCCATTTTTAGTAAAATGAAGTCATGCATGAACATAAAACCAGGACCACGTATTAGTTTTTAAAAAATAAAATAAATGAAAATAAAATCTCTTTCAGCAACAAAGTCATTAGTTTAATCACTTACCCCAAACTAGTTAAAAGGATCTCAATTTTTGTTGGAGACAGAGAACGAAAGATAGGAACTAGAAAGTGGAATGTTCATGTCTGAAGAAACTCAAAATGTAATGCGTGTAACTAGCAAACCACCAGCAGTATCTAGAACGACAGGTTGAATGGTTGATGGAGAAGTTAGAAGACAACCAGAAGCGAATTAGAAGATGAGGACCAAAGGAGCAGGTTGGGGCTGGGGCTTGGGAGTGAGAGTTTAGGTTTTGTGAGTTGTTTTTATATGAGGCACTCATGAGGGTTTTTTTTAGATTGCCCTAAAAATGTTAATTAAAAAAATGACTTTTGCAGGTATGTGGATAACCACAACGGGTATCCGCATATTTTACTTAAATACCAAACCCGCACCGCACCTGCAAAGGGTTCTGCTTTAAATTACCACACCCGTACCAAATTCGCTATATATTTACCAAATCCTACCCATTGCGGGCGGATTTTTGTGGTTTTGCCTGTAAAATTGTCATCCCTAGTCTCAACAAACAATGATTGTTCATGTAAAACGGTAGAGCTTGAGCTAAAAAAAGAGTGTGAGTAAGTTGGACTTCGTAGGCTTGATTTAATTGGATTAAATTAAAGTGGGAGACAATGGAGATTAGTCACACCTAATTATACATATTTGGACAAATTAGATTAAACCCACTTAAAATTTGATTACAACTTTTATTAGTTAAAAATTACCTAAGTTTTGCTATAAATAGCAAGCTTTACAAGTAAAAATACAAGTAAATTCTTAGAGAAATTAGCCTAAGTTAGAGAAGTGTTTAGAGAAGCTTGTGAGGTATCTAAAACATTTCATTAAGGAGAAATCAAGATTAGATCTTGAAGTGAAGCTTGCTAGCGTTGGAAAATCGAGATTGGACCTTGAAGTCGAGCTTGCACACCTTGAAGGTTCTCCGATAATTTCAATAAAGGAGAAGTAGATTGGATCTTGCATCAAGCTTACTAGGTAATGTTTGATCTTCTCATAAGCTATGTTTATTTGTGTATTAGATGCATGATCACATAGCTTAATGTTGAATAAGGTTAATCAATTGTGTTAGGATACTTTAGAAGTATAAACACAATAAGCTTGTAATTAGGTCAATGATGTTCCTGTTAGACATGGAACAATTAAGTAGAGTTTGGAACTCTAGATTAAAGCTTAGAGCTATGGCTACCATTTTAGAATCACTTTACCACCTTTGGGTGACCTAGAATTGTTCACGAGATATTTCTTATTGGGAATTTGGTTTGTGTAATAGATTCAAAATTTACGCAAAGGCGGATTAGAATAAATTTATGTTTTTGTAAAAATATTTAATATTTTGAAAAACTTGATTTTTATTGTATAACATGTGTTAATGTTGGTTTTGAAATAAAAAAAAATGATTTACTGATGTATGCGCACAGTGCGCGCGTGACTGTAGCACGCGCCATGTGTGCTCGCGCGTCAATTTTATTTTAGTTCGTTCTGGAGCTTCCGGACTCCGATTCAGTCCCAATGTTTTCCTATTCACTCATAATTGAATGGAATATATATTTCATTAAATAATTTAATATTACACCCATATTGATATCTGAAAAATCGGGGTTATCCTAAGTTCTGACCCTATGCGGAATTATAAACAATAAGCAGGACAAGTCCTGTTACTGCTACTATGGAATAGAAATAGGCAATTACCAATTCAACCAACAACAATAAAATCCACAATATTAATCAATAATAGAAATTGCGGAAAAGTAAATCAATCACACAAAATTCAACACAATAATTTTGGTGACGAAGTGGAAAACTCTTCCGAGTAAAAAACCACTCCGGGTATAGGCTACCACCCGAATCCACTATATCGAGAAAAACTTACAGCGATGGTCAAGACCTATGGTGACAACTCCACCGACTCAAGTACCTCTATACTGCAAGAACTCAAGGCAACTCCTCAAGCCCGCGACCCACAGTTTTCTTCAGAACCTCTGAAGTCTCTGAGTAGATTATATCACCAATGACGCCGGAACTCCGACTACCAAACTTCCTCCTAAAAAACTCTAAAGGATTAGGGAATTTGGGTTAAGTTGTGTTAAGGGTTTATCAAATTTGGATTTCACCAAACAAATAAAGACATGAGATTCAAAGAGTCTTCAAGGTGAAATCAAGAGAGTTGAAAGCTTTGAGAATATTTGGCTCAAGAGAAATATGCTTCACACTGAGAATGGCGGCTAAGTGTTATATTTATAAGTAGGGTGAAAACCTAGGGTTTTGTAGGCCAAAAACGCGTTCAGATCGCAGTCGCGTTCGAACGCTTACTAGAACGCTACACTAACGCGCCCTTTCTGTGAAGACTCGTTCCAACGTCAATCGAACGCACAACGAACGTGAGCTCTCTGGAATGCTCCCGTTCGAACCCCACAAGAACGTGCCTCGAACGTTTGCTCTCTGGAATGCTCCCGTTCGAACCCAATAAAGAACGTGCCTCTAACGCCACACGTTCAAACCCACAAAAAAAACGCAGCACTAACGCCAATCGTTCGAACACTGAAACGAACGCACCACGAACGTATGTCCGATGCACAGCAGCCAGAAACCAGTCCAATTGCACGAGAGCTTCATGAAAGATTACAACTCAATTGAACTTGTTTTGTCACGGACACATGCCAATAAAAAAGGTGCTAACAATCTCCCCTTTTGGCATTCCGTGACAAAACACTACCTAATACAAAGACTACGGTAATAGACCCAAAAAGCAAAGTAGTCAACTGTCAACCATCAAAACAGTGACTTATTACAAATGGACTCGATCTAACACCTAACAAAGTAGTCTTGAAAGTAATGCCACCGCAGCAACATACCTGCTACCTGAAACATCCACAAACAACAATATACCGTGAAAAGCATTGGGATAATCAAGTAAAACATAAAGCAGGTAAAAATCTCATGCATGTACAAGTAGAAATCCTCTTCTCCCTTAATCTTAACTCCCTTTAAAACGGAGATATCTAAAGGATATTCTACGGCTCCCTCCTATATATTATGCTCTCCCTCTTAATATATTACTCTCCCTTTTTTTTGTCACGAAATGACAAAGGATAAAAGAAACAGGAAAAATAACAGGAGAACATGAGAAAACACATGCAAGAGCATAAACAAACAGGAATTACTCCCCCACACTAACATGCACATACAGTTAGTAAAATAACACACGGGAAGTAAACCAAAACTCAGAAAGGTGCACAGGAAAAAAGTTGGTATGCAATAACATGAAGCACACACAGACACATACTGAGATAATAAAATCCTGTCAAAAACTGACTGAAACACAGCATTTCAAGCTGATACAATGATACCCAGTCAGTATTCAACTGTTTATGACATGAAACAATATGCATCATTTTAAAAGTGGTTGAATACAACACTTATGCATATGACATAAACACCAAAGCATATAAAGCACTTGCGTGGAAAAATAAAGTGCACAACAAATCAAGGCTTAAGACCTTATTTTATGAGCTGGACACAGCCAAAGAAATCCATCTCTAAACAAACCAAGTCCACAAAATAAGTGTTCAAACCCAGCACCACTAGGACCTGAAAATAAGCAACATTGGTTGCATGTTATATTATTTACCCCAGAAATATCATGAGCTCATTTTTAACAACTCTTTCGGGTGAAGGGTTGTTGCCCTTATCTTTTGAATTTGGCCATTTTGGCTCTTTTGCACTTGAGTCTCATTTTTTTTTTTTACTTTTGCAAAAGGGGATAGCAAGGTCATCTAGTCAAAAGGTCACACTATTCAGTAACAGGATATGATAGAAATTAGATTGCTATTCCAAAAACTCATACATGCGACCAAGCCTTGATAAAATAAAAACGTGTATGTGTAGGTGCAAGCACATGATATACCAAAGGTTTTTATCACACACACTTATGTATATAGAACATCAAGAAAAATAACAACATATCATACATGCATAATCATATATCCTACATACCAGGATCACATGCACATGCTATTCATGCTCTAACAAGCCATAAAAATATTTTTGGTCTTTTCAAAATATATAAATTTTTTTTTAATTTTTCAGATTTTAACAAATAAAAATAAAGACACAAACAGGCTTGTAAAACATCCAATGATACGTGGAGTTGTATCCCGAGTGCAGATCATACTACCGTCCATTCGGAATCGGCTTATGTCCGGGTTTCCATCCTATATACCAAGGGATATATAACAAAAACAAGACACACACACACCCATATGCTGTGAAAACAAAATAAACGTGTAAAAACATAAAACACACGCACACACACATGCAATGGGAAAATAAAAATGCAACTTCTAATAGGAGTTACACCGAAGTGCACTCTCACCATGCCTATCAGGATCAAGGCATACAGAAGTAATTGGGAAGTCATCTTGCTTCCTCACCCAAACTTTTCTAGGAACCTCATCCACTTGAGAATCCTAGTCAACAAATTAAGTTTCTCACTAAGAAATTTTGTCTGTTTAGTTAGTGCAGAAACTTGAGAAGCTAGATTTGAAGAGTCAAATCTAGTGACACCTTCTTAGGCCTTTCTTTTGCTTGTGAAGCATGAAGCACTTAGGCCTAATGTGTCCCGCCTTGCCACAGTGATGGCAACAGGCACAAACCTCGGATGAGAGCGAGGTTTACCCACAACACCTCTATATCGAGGTTGGGTCACAGGACGAGGAACAGACGGAGGAATCACATGACTACACTCAATAGGCTTTTTAACTAAGTCACATTTAGCTGCAACAGGCACAGCTTTGGAAGAATAAGCCTTATTGCAGTTAGGCTCAGAAATAATACCAAACATCCGGTCCACCTTTTTATTTCCACTAGAAAATGCAGACAATTGAGTTCTAGCATCTTCAAGCTCAGTCTCTAAAATTTGGACCTATCAACTAGGCCTCTATTCCTCTCCTCTAGGTCATCAACCATCAAAAGGCTTTTCTCAATTTAGCTTGAGCTTCATTATTTTCTAGCTCTACAATTTTCAGCCTTTTACCGACCTCTATATTAGTCTTCTTAATAGCTAAACTCTCTTTAAAAAGTTTAGCATAAGCAACTGAAGACTGTCCTCATCAACTGACTCAATGTGAGAGGATTCTGAACCAGAATCTCTAACATACTCGTTCCTCTCACTGGTCACACTAGCAGGAAAGGCCATATAATTGCCTTTCGGAGAATCATCACCTTCAGAATCACTAAGGGATGCTGCCATGGCTTTCTTGCCTTTAGCCTAAGATATGTGGGACACTCAGATCTAACGTGCCCATATCCTTCACATTCATGGCACTGGACACCACGGGGTCTACTACCCATGTCCTCTCTAGACTCACTCATGCTATGCCTACTCTCTCTAGGCATATCCATCCTATTCCTATTACTTTTATGGCCACTCTTCTTAAGTTTAAGGAATTTCCTAAACTTATTAGCAACAAGGCCACATCACAATCCGTGATGGTATCATCATCAAGAAATGAGGGAAATTTAAATGTTGGCTTCGTTCCATAGCTAATGGGTCAAGGATCGAGTTCAGGCTCTGATACCAATTGAAAATTCGGGGTTATCCTAAGTTCTGACCCTATGCGGAATTATAAACAATAAGCAGGACAAGTCATGTTACTACTACTATGGAATAGAAACAGACAATTACCAATTCAACCAACAACAATAAAATCCACAATATTAATCAATAATGAAATTTCAGAAAAGTAAATCAATCACACAAAATTCAACACAATAATTTTGGTGACGAAGTGGAAAACTCTTCCGAGTAAAAAACCACTCCGGGTATAGGCTACCACCCGAATCCACTATATCGAGAAAAACTTACAGCGATGGTCAAGACCTATGGTGGCAACTCCACCGACTCAAGTACCTCTATACTGCAAGAACTCAAGGCAACTCCTCAAGCCCGCGACCCACGGTTTTCTTCAGAACCTCTGAAGTCTCTGAGTAGATTATATCACCAATGACGCCGGAACTCCGACTACCAAACTTCCTCCTAAAAAACTCTAAAGGATTAGGGAATTTGGGTTAAGTTGTGTTAAGGGTTTATCAAAGATTTGATTTCACCAACAAATAGAAGACATGAGATTCAAAGAGTCTTCAAGGTGAAATAAAAGAGAGTTGAAAGCTTTGAGAATATTTGGCTCAAGAGAAATATGTTTCAACCCATGAGAATGGTGGCTAAGTGTTATATTTATAGGTAGGGTGAAAACCTAGGGTTTTGCAGGCCAAAAACGCGTTCAGATCGCAGTCGCGTTCGAACGCTTACTAGAACGCTACACGAACGCGCCCTTTCTGTGAAGACTCATTCGAACGTCAATCGAACGCACAACGAACGTGAGCTCTCTATAATGCTCCCGTTCGAACCCCACAAGAACGTGCCTCGAACGTTTGCTCTCTGGAATGCTCCCGTTCGAACGCAATAAAGAACGTGCCACTAACGCCACACGTTCGAACCCACAAACGAACGCAGCACTAACGCCAATCATTCGAACACTGAAACGAACGCACCACGAACGTATGTCTGATGCACAGCAGCCAGAAACCAGTCCAATTGCACAAAGATCTTCATGAAAGATTACAACTCAATTGAACTTGTTTTGTCACGGACACATGCCAATAAAAAAGGTGCTAACAATCTCCCTTTTTGGCATTCCGTGACAAAACACTACCTAATACAAAGACTACGGTAATAGACCCAAAAAGCAAAGTAGTTAACTGTCAACCATCAAAACAGTGACTTATTACAAATGGACTCGATCTAACACCTAACAAAGTAGTCTTGAAAGTAATGCCACCGCAGCAACATACCTGCTACCTGAAACATCCACAAACAACAATATACCGTGAAAAGCATTGGGATAATCAAGTAAAACATAAAGCAGGTAAAAATCTCATGCATGTACAAGTAGAAATCCTTCTCCCCCTTAATCTTAACTCCCCTTAAAACGGAGATATCTAAAGGATATTATACGGCTCCCTCCTATATATTAAGGCTCTCCCCCTTAATATATTACTCTCCCCATTTTTGTCACGAAATGACAAAGGATAAAAGAAACAGGAAAAATAACAGGAGAACATGAGAAAACACATGCAAGAGCATAAACAAACAGGAATTACTCCCCCACACTAACAGGCACATACAGTTAGTAAAATAAAACACGGGAAGTAAACCAAAACTCAGAAAGGTGCACAAGAAAAAAGTTGGTATGCAATAACATGAAGCACACACAGGCACATACTGAGATAAATAAAAATCCTGTCAAAAACTGACTGAAACAGCATTTCAAGCTGATACAATGATACCCAGTCAGTATTCAACTGTTTATGACATGAAACAATATGCATCATTTTAAAAGTGGTTGAATACAACACTTATGCATATGACATAAACACCAAAGCATATAAAGCACTTGCGTGGAAAAATAAAGTGCACAACAAATCAAGGCTTAAGACCTTATTTTATGAGCTGGACACAGCCAAAGAAATCCATCTCTAAACAAACCAAGTCCACAAAATAAGTGTTCAAACCCAGCACCACTAGGACCTGAAAATAAGCAACATTGGTTGCATGTTATATTATTTACCCCAGAAATATCATGAGCTCATTTTTAACAACTCTTTCGGGTGAAGGGTTGTTGCCCTTATCTTTTGAATTTGGCCATTTTGGCTCTTTTGCACTTGAGTCTCATTTTTTTTTTTTACTTTTGCAAAAGGGGATAGCAAGGTCATCTAGTCAAAAGGTCACACTATTCAGTAAACAGGATATGATAGAAATTAGATTGCTATTCCAAAAACTCATACATGCGACCAAGCCTTGATAAAATAAAAACGTGTATGTATAGGTGCAAGCACATGATATACCAAAGGTTTTTATCACACACACTTATGTATATAGAGCATCAAGAAAAATAACAACATATCATACATGCATAATCATATATCCTACATACCAGGATCACATGCACATGCTATTCATGCTCTAACAAGCCATCAAAATATTTTTGGTCTTTTCAAAATATATAAATTTTTTTTTTATTTTTCAGATTTTAACAAATAAAAATAAAGACACAAACAGCTTGTAAAACATCCAATGATACGTGGAGTTGTATCCCGAGTGCAGATCATACTACCGTCCATTCAGAATCGGCTATGTCCGGGTTTCCATCCTATATACCAAGGGATATATAACAAAAAAAAGACACACACACACCCATATGCTGTGAAAACAAAATAAACGTGTAAAAACATAAAACACACGCACACACACATGCAATGGGAAAATAAAAATGCAACTTCTAATAGGAGTTACACCGAAGTGCACTCTCACCATGCCTATCAGGATCAAGACATACAGAAGTAATTGGGAAGTCATCTTGCTTCCTCACCCAAACTTTTCTAGAAACCTCATCCACTTGAGAATTCCTAGTCAACAAATTAAGTTTCTCACTAAGAAATTTTGTCTGTTTAGTTAGTGCAGAAACTTGAGAAGCTAGATTTGAAGAGTCAAATCTAGGTGACACCTTCTTAGGCCTTTCTTTTGCTTGTGAAGCATGAAGCACTTAGGCCTAATGTGTCCCGCCTTGCCACAGTGATGGCAAACAGGCACAAACCTCAGATGAGAGCGAGGTTTACCCACAACACCTCTATATCGAGGTTGGGTCACAGGACGAGGAACAGACGGAGGAATCACATGACTACACTCAATAGGCTTTTTAACTAAGTCACATTTAGCTGCAACAGGCACAGCTTTGGAAGAATAAGCCTTATTGCAGTTAGGCTCAGAAATAATACCAACACATCCGGTCCACCTTTTATTTCCACTAGAAAATGCAGACAATTGAGTTCTAGCATCTTCAAGCTCAGTATCTAAAATTGGGACCCTATCAACTAGGCCTCTATTCCTCTCCTCTAGGTCATCAATCATCAAAAGGATTTTCTCAAATTTAGCTTGAGCTTCATTCTTTTCTAGCTCTACAATTTTCAGCCTTTTACCGACCTCTATATTAGTCTTCTTAATAGCTAAACTCTCTTTAAAAAGTTTAGCATAAACAACCTGAAGACTGTCCTCATCAACTGACTCAATGTGAGAGGATTCTGAACCAGAATCTCTAATATACTTGTTCCTGTCACTGATCACACTAGCAGGAAAGGCCATATAATTGCCTTTCGGAGAATCATCACCTTCAGAATCACTAAGGATGCTGCCATGGCTTTCTTGCCTTTAGCCCTAAGATATGTGGGACACTCAGATCTAACGTGCCCATATCCTTCACATTCATGGCACTGGACACCACGGGGTCTACTACCCATGTCCTCTCTAGACTCACTCATGTTATGCCTACTCTATCTAGGCATATCCTTCCTATTCCTATTACTGTTATGGCCACTCTTCTTAAGTTTAAGGAATTTCCTAAACTTATTAGCAAACAAGGCCACATCACAATCCGTGATGGTAACATCATCAAGAAATGGGGGACAATTTAAATGTTGGCTTCTTTCCATAGCTAATGGTCAAGGATCGAGTTCAGGCTCTGATACAATTGAAAATTCGGGGTTATCCTAAGTTCTGACCCTATGCGGAATTATAAACAATAAGTAGGACAAGTCCTGTTACTGCTACTATGGAATAGAACAGGCAATTACCAATTCAACCACAATAAAATCCACAATATTAATCAATAATACACTACAAGAAAAAAGGCCTTACTGACACTAAGGTTAGTGACACTAGGCTAAAAGTGTCAGAAACGACGTGTAAATGGCCTATTTCCGTGTTTTTCACTTAAATATCAATAATTACTGACACTATGGTATCAGCGATTTTAGTGTCAGTAATTACTATTACAATAGTATCAGTAAGAAATAAAAAAAAAAAAAACGCGTAGTCGTCTGGAGTCGAACCAACACCTCGCGGAAGTGACGTTTTTCGCATATATTACTGACACTAGAGTATCAGTAAAGTTAGTGTCAGTAATTAATGATACCTTAGTATCAGTAAAAAAATTAAAAAAAAAAATTATTTCCTTAAGTCTGCTGGGACTCGAAATTGTAACCATTGATATAAATTTTTTTTTTATTGTAAGGCTTTACCACTGGGCCAAATCGTGACTTTTGTTCCTTAAACCGCGGTTTATAAAAATATATATGTATTTGTCGGGTCAAAACCTGAACCGTAGTTACCAAATCAATCTTAGTAATTTAGGGTTCCTCTCATTCCCACCTTTTTTTTCATCGCGCAGCCTTTGTTTCCCCCTTCTTTACTCTCAAATATGAATCTCTCATTTGTAATTTCTAAATCTAAACAAAATCCAGTACATCCTATCAATTATCAACCTTCAATGGCTTCAATTTTTACTCTCGTTAGTCGGTCTCTCCTCAGTCCTCAGTAAGCAGTAAGCAGTTCAAACTTCGATTATCAACCTTCAAAAGCTTCAAGTCCTGTTAAGAGTCCATACATGCAAATGTTTTTTATGCAATTAAAATTTAAAATTTAAAAAAAAAATGGGTGGATTGAAAAGCAGGGGATATTATGGTCATTTAGCAACGAATGACCCACTTCAAAACCCTAAATTAAAACCCTAAGCTCAAAAGTCTTCTAACAGTCACAAACTCGCAGTAACACTACTTCCATTGAAGTCTTCTCCTAAAATCAACCAAAACACAGATAAAAAAATGAGACCCCCGAGAGGAGGAGGCGGTTTCAGGGGAGGAAGAGACGGCGGCCGCGGTGGACGAGGTGGCGGCCGTTTTGGTGGAGGCGGCCGCGGTGGTGGTGGTTCCGTGCATGTGCAAAAGAATCTGATGAAGAAGGTCAGTTTGGTGGTAAGATCTGGAGGGGAGATTCAAGGTTAACTTCGGAGGATGGGGAAAGAAGAGCTGGTGTGGCGCGACAAACGCCCTCACGCGGGAACAGAACAACAGGCAAAGAAAGACCCGCCGACCTACCCAGGGCTCGAGGGCGAGCTTTATTTAAGAGAGAATGGGTAGTGAATCGAAAGGCTGGAAAAATTAGGTGAAAGAATATGATGAAAGAATCTCTGGCTCAGATTCTTTCGTTCGATCAATTAAGTTGGGTGTTAGGGTTTGTTTTTTATTCATCATTTTAATTACCCAATTTTATTTTATAAATTGAAATTTAATAAAATTATTGTGCAGGTGAAGAACTATGCAGCAGCGGGAAGCAATCTATCTTCAGATGCTTTCAGTTCCATTTATAGGAATTTAACACTTGTGCCCCAGATTTGAATATTCTTCTCAAATTGTGCTTTAATTTTTTACCTGTTAGTCACACAACTTCACTTGCAATGTATGTGAGGAAGATGATGTTAACTTCAAGACACGAAAATGGAGCTGCTGTCTGCACCTTCTATGGTGATCACACTTCTAAGGTCAGTTATATGCATGAAAATAATGCATAATGTAAAATTTTCAATTGGCTGGTGTTTATTATTAGTTATGTCTTGTCTATTGATCAGTAGTTGAATATGACATTAATTCCTTATTATTTAGAGGCAAAAAATTAGTGGTTTTTTTTAATCTGATTATTTTTCTACAAGACCTGGAAATTTGGAAAGTGTTTCTTTAGGAGTCTCTTTTTCCAAAAGTTAACCCATTTTAGCTTTTATTTGATGCAAGTTGTTCATTTTTTTTGTTTTAAACATAGTATAATAAGCTGTATGGCATGCCCTGTATCTTTTGTCTATTTCCATTTGTCTGGAGATAGTATTTTGGCCATAGTCTACTGGACTAGATTTCATACTACCCTCTTCCAAATTGATGTTCCCAAGTGTCTTTTCTTGCTTAAACTTTTCTAGCTTTGTTTACAGTTCTTGGACTTAAAGGATCTCTTACAAAGAATTTTGGTTCAGTTATTTTCATTGATTTCTTCAAAATCTACCATGCTTCCCACATTTTATTGTATAAAAATAAATGTTTTTTTTTACCATTTAATAAACATTCTTGTATGTCAAAGTTAATTAGTTTCTTGTGTTTGACTATGTATAGGTCAACGATGTGGGATTTCCTCTTTAATTCCCATTGGATTGGGGTAAATATTTTATTTTCTAAATTTTTTATATTTGCTGTAATTTCCTCTTTCAGGTTTCTTATCGTTATTCAGGTTTCATTATCTCATTTAACTTGAAGAGGCCGGATGGTTCTTGGTTTGGATACCGTGTAAAATATCTCATTTAAGGGGAAAAGGCCGGATGGTTCTTGATTTCTTCAAAATTATTCAGGTTTCTTATGTTGTGCTTGTGTAGACAGGATGCTTTTGCAATTCGGGTGCATGTGCAAAATATCTTGGATTGTGTCCCATAGGTATTAAAGTTTCACAAGATTTCTGGATGTTTCCTAAAGTGACTTCTATGAGAAATCATGGAGGATTAGACGCCACTAAGAAAAGCTTGTTTGCTTTGGTTTTCTCCATATGAATGTGAATAATTGATAAGTGCTTATTATTGGCTGACTGGAATCCCGGGCAAATGTCAGCTTGCTTGCTTTGGGTAAACCATGCAATCACCAAAGACTTTCCTGATGTTGTGTTTAGTGTCTATATATATATATGTGTGTGTGTGTTGTGTGTGTGTGTTATTGATTTGTTGTTTTGGTGATTATGTAGCGGTATGAAAGATACAACTTGTTATTATGGATGCCATTTGGTTTTTTATATGCATGCTCTTAGGTTGTTGGTATGGTTATTGTCAATAAGTGCTTTATGTGACAAAAATTAGATTAGGGTTATATTTTGTATTTTTATTTGGATGTATTTAATGTTTTTTTTATGAAGATATCGATTTTTTTTGGAAGTCCATCTAATTCTTAACATTTGGTTTATAATTTCAGATTTTGTGCCAGATATCATATTGTTGGGGGATTGTTGCAGGCTTCTCAACAAGTATCATGAATTTTGGTGGGGGCATGACATTTTGATGGGACTTAAGAGTAGTTTTTGAAATATATATATGTTAATTTAAAGATTGTCTATGGAGTTTTTGTATTCATCATGTGATACTGTTGAATTGATTAATACGATTAATCTATTATATTGCGAATTTTATATAAATGTAATTTTTTAGTTTTTTATTTCATTGAGTTGGTATATATATATATATATTATGATTAATTTAATTACAAAAAATAAGAAATATAATTGTGAAATAATACGATTTTTAAATTTTAAAAGATATTGACGGATATTGATACTATAGTAACAATAATTACTGACACTAAAAATCAAATATATGCGATATACTGATACTGCAGTAACAAAATTTACTGACACTATAGTATCACTAAATACTGATGATATAGTGTCAATAATTTACTGACACTAAAATAGTGTGAGAGATTACTGATACCATAGTGTCAATAATTTTCTGATACCACAGTATTAACGTTTACTGACACTAAGAATCACTGACACTAGAAACTAGTGTCAGTGATTTCTGGCTGCGGCAACACTGACACATTTATATAGTGTCAGTAAAACCCTTTACTGACACTAATTTAGTATCAGTAAAAGCCTTTTTTCTTGTAGTGATAGAAATTGCGGAAAAGTAAATCAATCACACAAAATTCAACACAATAATTTTGGTGACGAAGTGGAAAACTCTTCCGAGTAAAAAACCACTCCGGGTATAGGCTACCACCTGAATCCACTATATCGAGAAAAACTTACAGCGATGGTCAAGACCTATGGTGGCAACTCCACCGACTCAAGTACCTCTATACTGCAAGAACTCAAGGCAACTCCTCAAGCCCGCGACCCACGGTTTTCTTCAGAACCTCTGAAGTCTCTGAGTATATTATATCACCAATGACGCCGGAACTCCGACTACCAAACTTCCTCCTAAAGAACTCTAAAGGATTAGGGATTTGGGTTAAGTTGTGTTAAGGGTTTATCAAAGATTTGATTTCACCAAACAAATAGAAGACATGAGATTCAAAGAGTCTTCAAGTGAAATCAAAGAGAGTTGAAAGCTTTGAGAATATTTGGCTCAAGAGAAATATGCTTCAACCCATGAGAATGGCGGCTAAGTGTTATATTTATAAGTAGGGTGAAAACCTAGGGTTTTGCAGGCCAAAAACGCGTTCAGATCGCAGTCGCGTTCGAACGCTTACTAGAACGCTACACTAACGCGCCCTTTCTGTGAAGACTCGTTCCAACGTCAATCGAACGCACAACGAACGTGAGCTCTCTGGAATGCTCCCGTTCGAACCCCACAAGAACGTGCCTCGAACGTTTGCTCTCTGGAATGCTCCCGTTCGAACCCAATAAAGAACGTGCCTCTAACGCCACACGTTCAAACCCACAAAAAAAACGCAGCACTAACGCCAATCGTTCGAACACTGAAACGAACGCACCACGAACGTATGTCCGATGCACAGCAGCCAGAAACCAGTCCAATTGCACAGAGAGCTTCATGAAAGATTACAACTCAATTGAACTTGTTATGTCACGGACACATGCCAATAAAAAAGGTGCTAACAATATCCATGGGTTAGACCCATTTCTACTGTCCGGGGCACCGATCCGACCCTAGGGGTTCCACAACTGCCCAACACACCCTGCTCCATCAGAGGCTACAAGATCATCCACAGATCCGGATGATGATAGACCTTAAGAAATCAATGAACCTCCAGTATGAAGATCTGAGCGAGGCCGGATTCCATCAGCCATATACTCAGGATCAGAATACATTCTACTTACTGATGAGGGAGACCCAGAAACCTTCAACGAAGATGTATCTCATAAAGACAAAGACAAATGGTTGTACGCAATGCAATATGAAATGGAGTCTCTGTTAGGGTTGGTGCTCGGAGTGCTAATCCAGATCGTATTTATGTCCGATTCATGAATACGAACAATTCATTTTTCCATAAAATTACTTATTTAATGGTAGCACCTCTTGTCTTTTATATACATATTCGATCTAATTATGATTAGATTGAAACTAAATCTGATTTAGTGATACGTGTATATTAGACAAAGACCTTATGATTTACAATGTAGTGCGCGGTTACAACGTAGTTTGTAATTGACATTGGGAAGTGTCACTATAAGTTGTATATCCTTAAATAAAGTTCTTGGTCAAGATTTACTAACACGGGTAGGTTAGTAAAATCCGCTGAGACCAGTACATGTCGTATATCATGACTTGGTCCGATGGTTCATCCCAATGAACCATGAGTCTCGGGAGACACGTATAGAACATCAATAGGAATCTTCTCGAGTTGAACGAGCATAATGGTCCTTCGACTTGAGATACCACAGTGGATATATGAGTTATCCTCCACACTTTGATGGCAGTCACGTCACCGATCCATTTAGATCAGACCTCCGCCTGTTCGTTGGGTGTGGACTAATGCTCATGATATCCAGTGCGTATCAAGATAGAATCCATCAGTCCTGTGTACAGGACATAAGTATCTGATATGTGTTTGCGATCTAGCAAATCCATGGTCGTGGTAACTTCGGAAGAAAGTTCCGAGTGTTATTTAGATATCGTAAATTTGAAAGTCGACTATATTAGACAATAAGGATTTGACGTTCTTATCTATATCCCATGTATAATATGGATAGCCTGTGACGGAGGGATTATACGTATGCAATGACTTCGACTTGCATAGTTTAGCGAGATTATCCGTGGTCGTCATAATTCATGAGTGGGTAAATTACGGACACAAAAATTGATTCAGTGACGGGTAAATCTAAACTTAGAGAGTCCCACAATATGAAGTGTACTCGTTGAGTACTTAGGGAACACGTTATGAATAATATAGATTATTGTGGACAACAGGAGCTGGGCGACGCCGTTCCTAGGCTCGCGGCCTAGATGGGAAGAATTACATAACATGGAGTCGCCACCCGGTGTGAACCGGGACAAAGATTTAAGGCCGCACTCACCCCTCGCAAGGGAAGACCTCAAACCGTTGGGTTCGGAATGGTCCCTTACTTATGTCACTTGTAATAAAATGGATTTATATAATAATTTAACCAGGCTTAAATAACATTTATTTCCAAGAATATCATGCTTCTAAATTCATATGCATACCTCAACAAGTTCATCACAACATGCAACGTCACATGGCAATCTCATGAACATATTTCAATCCTATGTTATGGAAAACTAAGAACAACATAATCATGCTTGAATACAAATGATACAGTTGGCTATATAACACAAGAAAGATCAACCAAGAGGCAATTATGCATGAATATGATAAGACAGACTCAGTTCAGTGTGTGCACGTTCGTGTAGCGTTCGTAAACGCGTTCGAACGTAAATGAAACAGAATGCTCACGTTCGAGTAGCGTTCGTAAACACGTTCGAACGGAAATGAAAAATGCTCACGTTCGAGTAGTGTTCGTACACGCGTTCGAACGGAAATGAAACAGAATGCTCGCGTTCGTATGGCGTTTGATAACGCGTTCGAACGGAAATGAGACCTGATGCATGATAAGGCAAAAATACATGCGCGTTCGAGTTGCGTTCGTAAACGCGTTCGAACAGGAACAGAACTGATGCATGAAATGGGATGCAATACATAAACAACAAAATAAGGGGCGCGGCGAAGTACTGCCATAAAGGTGGCCTTTTGGGGCTCTTGATCTCTCAAAGAGAGGACCTTTAGACCAACATACTAAGCCCATGCGCGTCACATCACATCATGCATACAAACATAAAGACAATCATATTATTCTAAGTATGTCCGATTGAACGTGTCTTGCATCCAACCGAACACACATCAATCGCCGCGGCAAAGCATCGTGGTAAAGGGCTTTAACCCCTCCCCATAGGGGATCTTTCATTCCACTTACTAAGCCCATGCTCTCGATTGAGTCATGCATAAATAAGCAACATGCAGAATTTAAATGACAAAAATAAATACATAAAAGCAACACAAAACAAGAGAAGGTGCCGTTTACTCAAGTGGTACGTGGAGTTGTGTCCCATGTACAGACCGCACTACCGTCCATTCGGATTCGGCTACGGAATTTACGTCTGGGTTTCCATCCTATATACCACAAGAGACGACACTCTTCCATTTCATTCAAGCCACAACATGCTTCCATAAACGACTCTCATGCGAATAGAATGCAATAATAATAATAAAAAAACGAATATAAACTAATGAAAAGGTACCCTCAGGTCTAACCTTTTAAATCATCTCTCGGATGTACGGTACACGATTGTCGGAAGGGTGGATGCTCCGTAACTCTCTCGGTTCACTGGTTCACTGTTCTCGTTCGTTGTCTTACTGTTTTGAGTCGTCGTTCTC
>SKCR01013308.1:0-20929 GCA_019454045.1 Zanthoxylum bungeanum | reverse complement strand
GTATTTGGCTTTATTTAATTGGATTAAATCAAAGTGGTAGACATATAACTAATCCATTAATTAAACTTTATATTTATTTAATTGGATTAAATCAAAGTTATAGACAAATGTGATTAATCACCTAATTATACATATTTGGACAAATTAGATTAAGCCCACATAAAAATTAATTAGAACTTTTATTAATTAAAAAATTGTATAAGTTTTGCTATAAAAAGTAAGCTTGAGCAAGGTTTAAAAAGAAGCTTGAGCTTAAGAAAGTTAAACTTGTGAAAGCTAAAACAAACAAGATTTAGAAATATTAGCCTAAGTAAAAGAAGTGTTTGGAGAATCTTTGGAAGTTTTTTTACAATATTTCAACAAGGAGAAATCAAGATTGGACATTAGAATCAAGCTTGCTAGCATTGGAATCAAGATTGGATCTTGGGGTCAAGCTTGCTAACTTTGAAAGTTCTCCACAATATTTCAACAAAGAGAAGAAGATTGGATCTTGAAATCAAGATTGTGAGGTAAGTTTGATCTTCTCTAAGGCTATGTTTTTTATTAGTGAGTTATCATTAGTGAAACATATAGTGATGTATTATGTATTGAATACATAATAAAATAGCTTGATTTTGAAATTAGGCTAATTAATTGTGTACGGATGCTTTGGAAGCATAAAAAAAATGCTTCTGATTGGGTCAAAATGTTTATATTGGACATAAACATAAAATTAGAGTTTGGAACTCTAGATAAAAGCTTGGAACTATGGCTATGATTCTAGAATCACTTGATCACTTTTGAGTGACCCAGAATTGTTCATGAGTCACTTCATTGTGAGATTATAATTTGGTTTGTGTTTTAGATTCAAAATTTACGCATGTGCGTATTTAAAATAAATTTATATTTTTGTAAAAATATTTGATATTTTGAAAAATATGATTTTGTTCTATAAAATATGTTGATGTTGGTTTTGATGTTAAAAATTTATTTTGGGTATTTGGAAGTGTTTAGAGAATGTTGAAAGCAATTACAGTAAAATATCCTATTTCCATCAGCCCTCTTTCAAGAGAGCTGATGGAAACAAATGAAATAAAAAAATGATGAATCGATGATTTGAAGTTGAGTGATATCGTGTGTGCGCACTGTAACACACACGTCGCGCACCTGCATATTAAATCTTCATTTTGTCCGTTTTTGAGTTTCTGAACTCCGATTCAGTCCTAGGTTTTTTCTATGCACTCATAATGAAATATAATATTCCATTAAATTATTTAAAAATACACCCACACTTGATATCTATGTGTTAGACCCACTTCTATTACGCGGGGCACTGATCGACCCTAGGGGTTCCACAAGCGCCCCAACGCCGAGGCTCACAGACTACAACTTTAACGTTACCCCCGGTGAACTGGTCTCAGTCCTAAAAAAGATGGGAAATGAAGTGAAATATTCCGCACGTCCTAGAGACAAATCTTCAAAAAAGAAAGCAAGAAAATAGTGTGAGTTCTACCGCGATTATGACCACACGACAGCCGACTGCATCACCTTGAGGTTAGAGGTTCCGAAGCTACTAAACAAAGGGTATCTGAAATACCTGCTCACAGAGAAGGACAAGGCTACAACGGCCCGAAGAGACGAAAGAAGTGAACGGGAAGACAACCCCCCACCACCGCCACCAATCAACAACACTGTGAATTTCATCTTGGGCGGATCCGAAATCAGCGGTGTCTCTTACTCAGCCACCAAACGATATGTAAGGGAAGCTGCAGCCGGAACGTCATAGCCTGTAAAGTCGACAGAAGAGGCATTTACTAATCTAGCTATCGAGTTCACCGACAACAGCAAATCAAGTCGGATGAAGCCACATCATGACGCCGTAGTGATCTCTTACAAATAGCTAATTTTATGATCAGAGGGGTGTTGGGTTGGGGTTGGTGCTCAGAGCGCCAATTCCCGGTTGTATTTATGTTAAAATACTTTTGTAAAACATTATTATTATGAATAATATATGCAGTTTCTATAATATAATAATCTTTCTATGTGGTAAAGACGTAATGACCCGAGAATGATTAGTTATGATACAGTTGCAAAAGCGTCGCAACAGACATTGAGAAGTATCATGACGTTGTCATTCTCAGACAGTTCCTGGTCAAAGTTTACACTACTTGGTCTGTACAGTAAACCCGTTGAGACCGGTACATGTCGTATACTGGAATATATGATTCCAATGGTTTCTCAATGAACCATAAGTCTTGGAGACTAGTATAGACGTGTAGGTGTTTATAGTGGATAAAACACTGAACGACTCACTGAAGATTCTTAATGGATGGTACACCAGCGTCAATAAGAATCTTCTTGGGTTGAGTAGCACTTATGATTCTTAGACTTGAGATGCCATTGTGGGCACATGAGACATCTTCTACACTTAGACGGCAGTCACGTCACCGATCTATTTAGATCAGACCTCCGCCTGTTCGTTGGGTGTAGAAAGATCCTCAGGGTGTCCTATGTGTATCAAGATAAGATCCGTCAGTTCTGTGTATCAGAGCATAGGTAGTCCATATGATTAGCAATCAGATATAAAACCATGGGCCCGTGGTAAAGTTTAGAAGCTAGTTCTAAACATTCTTTTTGAGATTGCTAATAGAATAGTCGACTGGATAATCCCGATAGAGATTTGACGTTTACATCTATATCTCTGGGACTTATCCGGATACTTGTGACGGAGGAATTATACATTTGCCATGACCTCGACCTATATGGTTTAGCGAGATTATCCGTGATCGTCATAATCTACGGGTGGATAGATTATGGACACGAAATTTGATTTCTTGACGGATATACCTGAATCTAGAAAGTCTCAATAATGAAACATACTCGTAGAGCACTAGAGCAACATTAATAAATAATATTGATTATTTATAAAGTCGTTTAAAGGTTAAACGCAAGATACGTGCTAAAGAGACTAGATATTCATTTACTTAATTATTGTGTATTTACATTTAATACTTGATTAATTTAAATACACATTAATTAATAGTCAAAATGAGTTATTTGACTTATTTCCTAAATGAATATATGTTTTAATATTTAATGTAAATATTATACATATATTTAATATATTTTATTTGATTAATTAATTAATTAATTATTAATTATTAAATGATTAAATTAATTAAAATATAAATATCTTATGTTAGGATATTTGTAGTAAATGACATTAGTTGCTTTTGTTGACTTAAATAAATATCTAATAAAGTTGTTATTTAGATATTTAGGCAAGTTGACCAAATTAGCTTGAAATGAAAATGAAATTACAAGTCTTATATTTTGTATATGTGAAATTCGGCCAAGGCCTTATTGTTGCAAGTATAAATTGATTTCATTTCACTTTACACATAACCTAATACACTTTACCAAATAAACTCCATTGAAGAAAACTAAGGAAAGCTTGAGAAAAGAAAGACATATCAAAGATAGCTTGGAATTTAGTAAGTTTTTCAAACTTGCTATTAGAGAGGAAATTGTTCCTTAGGTTCTAGGCTTCAACATGTGATGTTCTTAAATTATTTCTTTCTTTATTTCTTTGTTTTTTTGTTGATGGAAGTTTGATAGAAGTGTTGAGCATGTATGGTGAAGGAAGGTTGTGACTATTGTAGTTGTAAACTTTCTTTTAAGGTTTTTGAAACCATGTTGCTAATCTAGAGTTATTGACCCACTCTTAAATGACCTAGATTTGATCTTGAGTTGTTTCATTGTGTTGAGACTTGGATTGGATGGAAGAATGATGATTGAAGTAATTGATTTAATGTATTTGGTCTAATTTGTCCAATTTGTGGAAATTGAAAAATTAGGGTTCTTAAATAATTCCAAATTTGGGGCTTTTCATATATGTTGAGCATTTTGGTGTGTATATGATGCACATAAAGTTTCATGTTGATTGGATTTCATTTGGATGAGTTTTGGAGCATGAAATGACCAAATGGTCAAAATGGGCACCAAATGGTGCTCACGGCTTTGGATGATAATTTGGGGATTTTGGTGCTTTTGGTGTTTTGATATTTTGAACATCATAAGTTCATCTTAGAAATGATTTAGAATCATTCAAAATTGATTTGATCAATTTCGGACTAAAATGGACAAAATTACAAAGCAAGGGTATTTCGGTAAATTCACCTAAAAATGTTTTATTGAATTATTTTCATAATTTGATTATTGGAATGTTAAATAAATATGTTTATTTAATTAATCCGAGAAAAAGTTTTGAAATCTGAAAATCGGATTTTCACCGCTTCCGCTGCGTTACCGGATTCACCCCCTAAAAAAACCCCTACATTAGTAGCCACCGGATCCTCAGCCAACAACATCTTCACCACCTCCCTAACTGACATGGGCGTAGAATTAGACAAAGTCAATTGACGGTCAATGGTACTTATCGGGTTTAGTGGAGAGCATAAATTCACACTAGGAGAAATATCTCTCCCAGTATATGCTGGATAAGTTAACAAGCTTACAATGTTCCCGGTCTTGGATTGTCCCTCAGCCTACAATTTGATTGTCGGCCGCCCATGGATTCATGACATGATGGCAGTTTCATCCACCTACCACCAAGCACTGAAGTTCCTGACCAAGTGAGGCGTACAAGAAATCAAAGGAGACCAACTTCCCCCAAGGAGCTACTATGAAACGACCTTAAAGGCCAAGTCTGTCTCAGCGTAGAAATTACTAAAAGGGCCTTGTTGGGCCGAGCTAGATTAGCCCAACATCGAAAAACTCAACGAGGTCCAGATTCACCCACAGCTTACGAACCAAAAAACTCAAATTGGGGCTCTCTTTGAACCCAAGTAGCTTGAAGATTTGATCAACTTTATCATGGAGCAACACGACTGCTTTGCATGGTCGCACGAAGACATGATCAGGATAGACCCCGAGATGATGACCCACGAGCTCCATGTGCCAGACTACCCACCGGTAAGGCAAAAGAGGAGAAAATTTACCCCTGAAATGAATCGAATCATCGACGAAGAGGTCCATAAGCTCTTATAAAATGAGGCCGTCAAAGAAGTCCAATATCCTGAGTGGCTCTCCAATATTGTTGTAGTCCGAAAGAAGAATGGGAAATGGCGTGTCTGCATCGACTTCACAGATTTGAACAAGTCTTGCCCCAAAGATTCATTCCTTTTTGCCCTATATTAATTCAATGGTCGACGCTACAGCCGACCACACGTTATTAAGCTTCATCGATGCCTATTCAGGCTACAATCAAATCCTCATACACCCAAATGACCAAGAAAAGATTGCCTTCGTCACCAACGCCTCGTCAATAAGATATTTTCCCAAGAGATATGGAAGACAATGGAAGTATACATTGACAACATATGGGTTAAGTCACTGAAAGCCAAGCAGCACCTAGAGGACTTGAAGCCAACCATGATAATATCAAGTCTATTATTGATATCCTCTCTCCCACGGGCCCGAAAGATGTCATACGATTTACAGGGAGGGTAAGAGCCCTGAATAAGGTCATCTCTGTTGGAAAATTGTGACCCATAACTGTAGGGGTTTTTAGGGGGTGAATCGGTAACGCAGCGGAAGCGGTGGAAAATCGAAAATCGATTTCCGATTTCAAAACTTTTTCTCGGATAAATTAAATAAACATATTTATTTAATATTCCAATAATCAAATTATGAAATAAAATTCAATAAATCATATTTAAGTGAATTTACCAAATTACCCTTACTTTGGTATTTTGTCCATTTTAGTCCGAAATTGATCTAATCAATTTTGAATGATTCTAAATCATTTCTAAGATGAAATTATCATGTTCAAAATATCAAAACACCAAAAGCACCAAAAATCTCAAATTTTAACACCAAGGCCGAGAGCCTCACTAAGGTTCCAATTGGTGCCTTTTTCATTTCATGCATCAAAACACATCAAGATGTAATCCAATGAACATGAAAATTTATATGCATCATTATACACACAAATCCACAACATATATGAAAAGCCCCAAATTTGGAATTGGTCATAAACCCTAATTTTTCAATTTTCACAAATTGGATTGGACAAAATGACCAAATACATTAAATCAATTACTTCAATCATCATTCTTCCATCCAATCAAAGTCTCAACATAATGAAACAACTCAAGATCAAATCTAGGTCATTTAAGAGTGGGTCAATAACTCTAGATTAGCAACATGGTTTCCAAAACCTTAAAAGAAGAGTTATAACTACAATAGTTACAAGCTTTCTTCATCATACATGCTCAACACTTTCAACAAGATTTCCATCAAACAAAAAAATAAGAATAAAGAAAGAAAACTTAAGAACATCACAAGATGTTGCCTAGATCCTTAGGAACAATTTCCTTTCTAATAGTAAGTTAGAAAAACTTACAAAATCCAAGCTTTTCTTTAGGTTTTTCCTTTTCTCCTTCACTTGCTCCTTAGTTTCTTTCAATAGAGTTTTATGAAAAGTGTATTAGGTTAACCAAATGAAAAGAAAATGAAAACAATATATACTTGTGCATTTTGGCCTTGGCCGAAAATTCAAGACTTGTATATACCAAATTTTCATTTCATTTTCATTTCAAAATCATTTAATTAACTTGCAATAAATATCAAACACTTTAATAGATATTTAAATAAGTCAACAAAGGCAACTAATATCATTTACTTAAATATCCTAATGTAAGATATTTATATTTAATTAACTTAATCATTTAACAATTAAATAATTAATTAATTAATCAAATACAAATATATTAAATATATGTATAATATTTACATTAAATATTAAAAACATATATTCATTTAGGATATAAGTCAAATAACTCATTTTGACTATTAATTAATGTGTATTTAAATTAATCAGTATTAAATGTAAATACACAATAATTAGGTAAATGACTATCTAGTCCTTTTAGCACGTATCTTGCGTTTAACCTTTAAACGACTTTATAAATAATCAATATTATTTATTAATGTTGCTCTAGTGCTCTACGAGTATGTTTCATTATTGAGACTCTCTAGATTCAGGTATATCCGTCACGAAATCTAATTTCGTGTCCATAATCTATCCACCCGTAGATTATGACGATCACGATAATCTCGCTGAACCATACAGGTCGAGGTCATGGCAAATGTATAATTCCTCCGTCACAGGTATCCGGATAAATCCCAGAGATAGATGTAAACGCCAAATCTCTATCGGGATTATCCAGTCGACTATTCTATTAGCAATTTCAAAAGAATGTTTAGAACTAGCTTCTAAACTTTACCACGGGCCAATGTTTTATCTGATTGCTAATCATATGGACTACCTATGCTCTGATACACAGAACTGACGGATCCTATCTTGATACACATAGGACACCTGAGGATGCCTACACCCAACGAACAGGCGGAGGTCTGATCTAAATAGATCGGTGACGTGACTGCCGTCTAATTGTAGAAGATGTCTCATGTGCCCACAATGGCATCTCAAGTCTAAGAATCACAAGTGCTACTCAACCCAAGAAGATTCTTATTGACTGGTGTGTACCATCCATTAAGAATCTTCGGTGAGTCGTTCAGTGTTTATCCACTATAAACACCTACACGTCTATACTAGTCTCCAAGACTTATGGTTCATTGAGAAACCATTGGAATCATATATTCCATTATATGACATGTACCGGTCTCAACGGGTTTACTATACTGACCAAGTAGTGTAAACCTTGACCAGGAACTGTCTGAGAATGACAACGTCATGATACTTCTCAATGTCCGTTGCGACGCTTTTGCAACTGTATCATGACTAATCATTCTAGGGTCATTACGTCTTTACCATATAGAAAGATAGATTATATTATAGAAACTGCATATATTATTCATAATAATAATGTTTTACAGAAGTATTCAACAGAAATACAACCGGGAATTGGCGCTCTGAGCACCAACCCCAAAAAAATCTCCCACTTGCTCTAGTGTCAATATCGATTGTATCTAATACCCATCGACTCACGTGTTTATCAAACAACTTCCGAGGTATGGCCTTCGTCAGCGGGTCTGCTACATTATCTTCACTCGGTAATTGCACACGACAATATCCCCTCGCGACACGATCTCTCGAATGATGTGGTACTTGCGTTCCACAGCTTTGACTTCTGATGCGCCCTCGGTTCCTTTGCTTGCGCAATGGCTCCAGTATTATCACAGTATAACGGAATCGCATTCTCGATACTTGGGACAACTCCCAATTCTGTGTATAAAGTTCTTTATCCACACAGCCTTTTTGCGGCTTCAGAAGCTTTGTAATATATTCCGCCTCAGTGGTGGAATCAGCTGTCGATCCCTGTTTGGAACTCTTCCAACAAACTGCACCTCCGTTAGGGTAAAGACAAATCCAGATGTAGACTTTCTATCATCGGGATCCGATTGGAAATCGGAGTCTGTATACCCATTAACCTGCAGATCGTTTCCTTCATATATTATCAACTTATCCTTAGTACATTTAAGATACTTTAGGATATGTTTGATGGCCATCCAATGGTCATTTCCTGGATTGGACTGATATCGACTAGTTACGCTAACAGCGAAAACTGATATCAGGCCTCGTACATAACATGGCATTCATTATGCTACCCAAACACGAAGTATAAGGTTGGTTAGACATTCTAACCTTCTCATCTTCTGTTTGTGGACACATCTTCTCTAGAAAGATGAATCTCATGTCTGAACGATATGTTTGCTGTCTTACAGTTACCAAAACTATACCGTTCCAAGATCTTATCTATATACGTTGATTGGGATAACCCAATCAGCCTCCTTTGTATATCTATAGAGTTTTATCCCTAAAACATAGGAAGCTTCTCCCAGGTTCTTCATGGAGAAATTCTTACAGAGGTACGCTTTCACGCTTTGCAACATACCTAAATCATTCCCAATGATTAGGATGTCATCAACATATAGGACTAAAAATACGACCATGCCCACTGGCCTTCTGATACACACAGGATTCTTTCTGAATTCTTGAGAAAACCAGACGATCTAATAATCTCATCGAATCGAAGATTCCAACTTCGTGAAGCTTGTTTAAGTCCATAAATGGACTTCTTAAGCTTACATACCATACCCGAGGTTTCGCTGGACGCGAAACCTTCCGGTTGTTCCCATATAGATTCTTCATCAAGAAATCCATTTAGAAAAGCCGTTTTGACATCCATTTGCCAAATCTCGTAGTCATGATACGCAGTATATATAGAAAGCAAAATCCGGATAGACTTAAGCATTACTACCGGTGAAAAAGTTTCATCGTAGTCGACGCCAGGTCGCTGCGTGTAACCTTTTGCTACCAGTCGGGCCTTGTAAGTTTCAACCTTACCGTCAGGCCCACGCTTCCTCTTGTAAACCCATTTACAACCGATAGGAACAATTCCTTCGGGAAGCGGAATCAAGTCCCAAACTTGATTTTCATGCATTGAGTCTATCTCGGATTTCATGGCACTTTGCCATTTCACGGAGTCGATGTCCAACATCGATTCTCTATAGGTGAAAGGATCTGTCTCTTCAACTAAGAGAACATCCAACTCTTTTCTTGTATCAAATACAAGCGTTCAGGAGGTCTAGATACCCTTTCCGACCTACGGAGTGTGTGTGTTGAAGGTCCTTCATCTACTTGAACTCCAGGTTCCTCCGTTGGTTCGTTATTTTCAGGTTGGACTTCATCAAGCTCAACCTGTCTATGATTACCACCTTCTGACAAAAATTCTACTTCTAGAAATTTTGCGAAGCGAGCTACGAAAACATCGATGCATATCATTTAGGATATAGAACATCGTATCGTATTTGAAGGATACAACACAACCTAAACTTTTGCCCCTCGAGGCAAAGAAAGTTATCTTGCTGAGTTACCCTGACATAGGCAGGACAACCCCAAACCTTAATATAATTAAGATTTGGTCTCCTACCGAACCATATCTGATACGGTGTCGTAGGAACAGCCTTTGAAGGAATCTTATTCAAAAGATGTGCGGCTGTTAAGAGAGAGTAGCCCCATAAATAATAGGGCAAATCTGTGAAACTCAACATCGATCGGACCATATCCAATAAAGTCCGATTTCTCCTTTCAGATACACCATTGTGCTGTGGTGTACCTGGAGGAGTATATTGAGCGAGAATCCCATTCTCCTTCATATAATCCATGAAATCACCACTCATATATTCGCCGCCTCGATCTGATCGAAGGCATTTAATATATTTACCAGTTTGTTTTTCTACTTCATTTCGGAATTCTTTGAACTTTTCAAAGGTTTCCGATTTATGTCGCATCAAATACACATAACCGTACCGTGACAAATCATCGGTAAAGGTAACGAAGTACGAATAACCACTGTGAGCAGTTTGACTTAGTGGACCACATACATCAGAATGTACGAGTTCCAGTAAGTTAGTGGCGCGGTGTTCAACACCAGAAAATGGGGCTTTGGTCATCTTACCCTGAATACAGGATTCACAAGTTGGATATGATTCAATGGTAAGATCTGATATCAAACCATTCCTAACCAATTGGGTAAGGCGTTTGACGCCAATGTGACCAAGTCTCATATGCCAAAGTTCAGTATTATTAATTACAGGTAAACTACGTTTATTAACTCCAATATTTAATATATCTTTTGAAGTTTGCAATGTATAATGACCATGCTGGTTTGGACAACAAAGGATCTGAATATATTGCTATCATATAAATACAAAGAACTATTCTTAATATTAATACAAAAGCCTTCTGTATCCAATACAAAAAGTGATATAATATTAGCTCACATCCAGGTACAAAATGGCATTCATTTAACAAAAGTGTCCCATTCGGCAATGAGATCTCGCATACTCCCACTGCAACTGCATCCAAAGAGTCTCCACTCCCGAACCGCAACTGCATCTCCCGGGCTTCAGCCTCCTACTTTCCTTCAGCACCTGCAACGAATTGCAAATGTGAATGGGACAAGCAGAATCTAAAATCCAGTTGGATGTAACAGCTTCACAAGCCAAAGATAAATCAATAACTGGAAAAATAAAAGTACCTGATGTAGATGCTCTGTCTCTTCTCAGCTGGGCAATGTAATCAGGACAGTTCCTCTTCCAGTGCCCGACTTTGCCGCCAGTGGTGGCATTTGTCTTCAGAAGCCCTCTTGGGCTTAGCAATCTTCGCCTGTTGTTGAGGACCAAAAGCCTTCTTCTTCTTCTTGCCTTTCTTGTTCTTTCCCTTGGACCATCCTTGGGAAGAAGCCGAAAGAGAAAAGTAGTCTAGGAGGGGCGAGTCGGTACTCCCTTCTTAAGTCATCTTCTGCCGTGAGCAACATCCTATGGTACTCCTGGTAGGTACAGACAGTCCCGTGCATGTTGAAGTACATCACGAACTGGCGAAATAAAGCTGGTAGTGAACCAAGAATGACACTCCTACCACCGGAATGTCATTCAAGATGAGATTATGTTGCCTCAATTGATCGATCAAATCGATCATTTGAAGAACATGTGGGCTAACACTCTGCCCCTCATCCAGACGCGCATGGAACAATTCCATGGCGACTTTGTGAACAATCACTTGTTCTTGGTTCTCAAACGATTGTCTCAATTGCGTCATCATACTATAGGAATCTAGCATACCATAATACTGTTGCTTGAGTTTCGGAGACAGTGAACTAAAGATGTATGATTTAACCCTTAAATCATCATCCTTCCAAGTTTCAAAAACTTGGCGTTCCTCCTCCGAAGCATCCGCACCCACTGCAAGGGGCAACAGACCCTCAAGAACGTAACCCAGCTTTTCGGAATCGAGGACAATCCTCAAATCCCATTCCTAGTCTGCAAAGTTCTCAGCGCCTTTCAGTTTGTTCGCATCAAGCATATGCGCAAGCTGATTTGTGGATTGTGCCGCCATCGCCAATCTATCATATAGATCACGAAAAACGGTTAGCAGAAATTAAGCAGTTTCATATAATATCAAAAGCATAAACTAGATCATGGATTTTTAATCTAATATGCCCCTCCCACTAAATCATGCAATACTGTAATCCCAAAACAGAATACAAATATTTAATAATTAAAATTAAATACTAATAGTGAAAAGTGGATCCCGTGAATATATTCGGCTCACAGCAGAGGCACGGTCTCGCCTACGTATATTCATCAGGTAGGTAGACAACTCATTTGTCAATCATTCACTAATGACTCCTAGTATCCGGTCCTGGCCGTTTTCTCGTTGTCGCTGCGAAGGCAGGCCCACAAGGAGACGTACCAAGGTTAAACTCGTCAATGATAAACTCAAGTTACTTACGTAATCCTGACAGCTAGGGCACGTTCAGAATTCCGCTTTTACTTGAATTTACCTAGTATCTGATATACATCCGGTATAAATAAATCTTTATCGGCTACATCCTCACAGCAGAGGCACGGTCTCGGATGTAGTCACAAGAAAGTATTCATAAACCGTATTGACAAGACGGACCATATAACATGCATCAAATACATAATTACATTCAAACCTTATTAATTAGGGATTTTCCGCTAAGTGTCATACACCCTAAATCTAACCAATTTAGATCCTAATAGCATGCATAAAGTCAAGAAAACATGATTAAACATTGATTCAATGAAGGCTAATCATATTAGGTGGCCTAGAATCAGACTCGCTCTGATACCATTTTGTAGGGGTTTTTAGGGGGTGAATCGTGGTAACGAAGCAGCGAAGCGGTGGAAAATTGAATTTTCCGATTTCAAAACTTTTTCTGGATTAATTAAATAAACATATTTATTTAATATTCCAATAATCAAATTATGAAATAAAATTCAATAAATCATATTTAAGTGAATTTACCAAATTACCCTTACTTGGTATTTTGTCCATTTTAGTCCGAAATTGATCTAATCAATTTTGAATGATTCTAAATCATTTATAAGATGAACTTATCATGTTAAAAACATCAAAACACCAAAAGCACCAAAAATCCCAAATTTTCACACCAAGGCCGAGAGCCCACTAAGGTTCCAATTGGAGCACTTTGTCATTTCATGCATCAAAACACATCAAGATGTAATCCAATGAACATGAAACTTTATATACATCATATACACACCAAATACACAACATATATGAAAAACCCCAAATTTGGAATTGGTCATAAACCCTAATTTTTCAATTTTCACAAATTGGACAAATTAGACCAAATACATTAAATCATTACTTCAATCATCATTATTCCATCCAATCCAAGTCTCAACACAATGAAACAACTCAAGATCAAATCTAGGTCATTTAAGAGTGGGTCAATAACTCTAGATTAGCAACATGGTTTCCAAAACCTTAAAAGAATAGTTATAACTACAATAGTTACAAGCTTTCTTCATCATACATGCTCAACACTTGCACAAGATTTCCATTATCAAAAACATAAGAAATAAAGAAAGAAAAAACTTAAGAACATCACAAGATGTTTCCTAGATCCTAAGGAACAATTTCCTTTCTAATAGTAAGTTTGAAAAACTTACAAATCCAAACTTTTCTTTAGGTTTTTCCTTTTTCCTTCACTTGCTTCCTTAGTTTCTTTCAATAGAGTTTTATGAAAAGTGTATTAGGTTAACCAAATGAAAAGAAAATGAAAACAATATATACTTGTGCATTTTTGGCCTTGGCGAAAATTCAAGACTTGTATATACCAAATTTTCATTTCATTTTCATTTCAAAATCATTTATTAACTTGCATAAATATCTAAAACACTTAATAGATATTAAATAAGTCAACAAAGGCAACTAATATCATTTACTTTAAATATCCTAATGTAAGATATTTATATTTTAATTAACTAATCATTAAACAATTAAATAATTAATTAATTAATCAAATACAAATATATTAAATATATGTATAATATTTACATTAAATATAAAAACATATATTCATTTAGGATATAAGTCAAATAACTCATTTTGACTATTAATTAATGTGTATTTAAATTAATCAAGTATTAATGTAAATACACAATAATTAGGTAAATGACTATCTAGTCCTTTTAGCACGTATCTTGCGTTAACCTTTAAACGACTTTATAAATAATCAATATTATTTATTAATGTTGCTCTAGTGCTCTACGAGTATGTTTCATTATTGATACTCTCTAAATTCAGGTATATCCGTCACGAAATCTAATTTCGTGTCCATAATCTATCCACCCGTAGATTATGACGATCACGGATAATCTCGCTGAACCATACAGGTCGAGGTCATGGAAAATGTATAATTCCTCCGTCACAGGTATCCGGATAAATCCCAGAGATATATATGTAAACGCCAAATCTCTATCGGGATTATCCAGTCGACTATTCTATTAGCAATCTCAAAAGAATGTTTAGAACTAGCTTCTAAACTTTACCATGGGCCCATGGTTTTATCTGATTGCTAATCATATGGACTACCTATGCTCTGATACACAGAACTGACGGATCCTATCTTGATACACATAGGACACCCTGAGGATCTGTCTACACCCAACGAACATGCGGAGGTCTGATCTAAATAGATCGGTGACGTGACTGCCATATAAGTGTAGAAGATGTCTCATGTGCCCACAATGGCATCTCAAGTCTAAGAATCACAAGTGCTACTCAACCCAGAAGATTCTTATTGACGCTGGTGTACCATCCATTAAGAATCTTCGGTGAGTCGTTCAGTGTTTATCCGCTATAAACACCTACATGTCTATACTAGTCTCCAATACTTATGGTTCATTGAGAAACCATTGGAATCATATATTCCAGTATACGACATGTACCGGTCTCAACGGGTTACTATACTGACCAAGTAGTGTAAACCTGACCAGGAACTGTCTGAGAATGACAACGTCATGATACTTCTCATGTCCGTTGCGCTTTTGCAACTGTATCATGACTAATCATTCTAGGGTCATTACGTCTTTACCATATAGAAAGATAGATTATATTATAGAAACTGCAATATTATTCATAATAATAATGTTTTACAAAGTATTCAACAGAAATACAACCGGGAATTGGCGCTCTGAGCACCAACCCCAACAATAACATCACTATTTGTACAGATCATGATGTTGTTGTACAAATTAACTATGTGACAAAGGAAATTGCCATTTTATCATTGTAATGGATCACCTAGATGTATAAATGATGAAAAGTCCATATGATTAGTTCCGGATTGAGATGATATGTGACAGTATCAATCCATAAAGGTTTAATCATTAAATGTTCCTAGTCAGAGTATTATCGAGATTGGACATCGATAATGCGTAAAAGACTAGTATTGCACTTGTGCGCCTTGTGGGAGCATAAGACATACTTCTCATATATTTGGGTATATGATACTCATGCAAGTGTAATAGGAGGTTGTGTTTACCGATGGTACGGAAACAGCTTCGCTCCATGTTTTCTTGCTTGAATGATCCTTGGGACTAATCTAGAAACCCAACAATGGTATCAGAGCCATTTTGAGCATGAAACTTGATTAGGGTAAAATTGGGTAAATTGAATTTGAGCATGTTTTGATGAAATTGATTGTTGGAATATGCTTATATTATGTTAACTTTGAGTTGTGCATAATCAATTTTGTGAAAATTGAATTGGATTGATTTTCCCCAAATCCATTGGCTTGGCCGAATGGTTGAGTGCCCTAAATAGTCATGGTGATTTGTGTTTTTGATCATTGGATGAGTTGGAAAACACTGGGTAATGTTGATTTAGGATTTAATTGGATTAAAACCAATCGGACAAGAAATCCCCATAATGCCGTGACATTGAAGCATGAAAATGATGTGATTTTTTAATTCAAATGTGTTGGACATATGTTGATGATAATAAGCATAATTAATTGAGTGAATTAGTGTTTTGGAAATATTAATTGGTTAATTAATTATGGCATACACTTTGGTTAATTTAATTATGAAATTTGGAATTTTGAAATTAAATAATTGGGCTTAAATTTGGAATTGGGCTTTTAAAGTTGTAATTGGGCTTAATGGGCTTGGTTGGGCCAAGTTTGATTTAGGCTAATTGGTTGGATCCAATTGGGCCCAAAACCATATCCATAAAGTCTAAATATGACTTAAATGGACCTTTAATTTTAATTGGGTCTAATGGGCCTAAATTGGTTTCTTGGCAAATAAGGGTGATTCCTTAATTGGGCTTTGGTATTTGGGTTTGACCCATATTGACCAAAAGTCCATGCCTTAAGAAATTAATTAAAAGCCCATTGGACTTTAATTAAATTGACATTGGATGTTAATCGGGCTTTGAGACCTGTAACGATTAGATTTAGAATCTAAGTCGTAAAGGTTCATTAATAAAGTGTAATATTTAATTTAGAATTAAATATAGCATTAGTATTAAATGCAAATTAAATTGGATTTAATGTTGTAGTTTAGTATAATTCAAGAATTCGTACTTTGAGTACTTATTCGCAAAACGAGTTGGACTCGCGCAAAATCAAATCGTTGTTTGAACATTGGATGGTCATTAATTATCAGATTAATTAATTGGATTATATTGATTGATAACATGCTTATGTGAATACTTGGATGCGATGTATGAATAATGTATATCAGATGAATATTAGATGGGTGAGGGCAATTTTGGAAATTGTTGTAATAGATTTAGAATTTATTAATTGGACCTGCGTGTCTAGCCTATTACCTCTTGACTCGGTGTATTTCTCTTCTCACTTATTCCCCTCAATGTAAATGAGGTTTCTTTAGAAGTGTTATGTAATCGGGTAGAAGTAATACTTGTGCTAGCGGGAGAGAGGAAATGGAGAGATTTGTTCTAAGAACAATGTTTAAGTATCCATCCGCATATCATTATTATATTTATTTACTTACGCGCGCTTATTATGTGTTTAGAATGCATGTTTAAGGGTGTATGATGATGAGACCTTAACAGAGATAATTAATTGGTTGCCAATTACGCGAAAATCCCTCACAACATATTAAGTGTTTTTCCTTCCATTGAGTGATTCTTACTCAAGATCCAAGACTGTCACTGGTTTTTTGGCCAAAGTCAAGACCTTTATCCGTCGCAGATGTGTTTGAATCATGAAGGCTTTGTTCCATATCGGTGTCTTGTCCAAGTTGTGATTTGTTGGCCAAAGTCAAGATCACTTCTTGTCCATCAACATTGATTACGAAGCTTTCCATGGTCAATGGGTTCCGCTTAACTGGGATCATTAAGTTTGTTGTGCCAAAACCAAGGCTTAATTGATTCAGAGGAAAAAGGTTAGGGAATATATTGGATATATTGGCATATATAAGATATATGTTTCGGACTTGGATGTCCACCTACTGGATCTAGGAATTGGATGGATCCAATTGATCTTAGAGATCTACCTAGTTAATTATCATACAATTTGTTGGCCAAAGTCAAGATTATGTGTTATTTAACGGGATCCTAGCCCACTAGGAAACAAGGTTTCCCGAGTACTCAACAGAGGGTTAGAGGCTCGCCGAAAAATAGTGGGAGGCAAGTATTAAATTTGCAATATTCGTTAGTTACTTGCCATACGCGCTCATTACAAATTTTTCATTAATACGTAATTATTTATTAGTTGGACTAATATTTATTGTTGTTTTAATTAAACAGTTGGACTATATTCAAACTATTTCAATTAATAGTTGATTTTATAATTGGATTATAGTAATCAATATAATTTAATTTAACCAATTTAAATTATAGTTGATTATATAGTTGGACTATAGTAATCATTAGAATGAATAGTACCTAAAATCGTTGATTGGATAGTTGGACTATAGCAATCAAGATAAATTGAAAGATTAGTGTTTAAAACATAATCCTGGGTGAAAATGTATTTAAAGGACTTTAATTTTCAAAATTGGGAATAAAATCTCAGGATAGTCCTGGAGACCGAGAAATTACTTTATTAGATATAGTGACGTCTCGAGCCTAAGCCCGGAGTTGAGCAAATAGTAGAACATGATATTTGGAATATTCATGTGATGATAACTTTAGTGCTTAATCCATTATGCTTGCCGTAATAGACTCCTTAATTTCTTAATAAGAACTAAGGATTAGATCCTTATAGTATGATATTGAAATTGAAGGATCTTCATAGATCTATCCTTAGATCTTAGAAGTACAAATTGCAATAGAAAACTCTTGGAGAGTTAATGGCTATACTCAATGAGACAAAGCCAGAGTTTGCAATAGGGCAAGAAGCGCAAGGCGCATCTTATTTTGACATCCCAAAAGGCCAATGCTTGGCCAAAGGCTTCTGGAGTGTGGAAAAAGGGGCAAAGGCAAAATCATTATAATCTTCTGGGAAGACAAATGACATATCCCAAAATATCTATCTAAATTGTGGCAAACGAGGTCACTGGAAGCGTGACTGCCGTATGGACAAGGCAGACATGAAGGAATTGAAGACGGAAAAGGCTCCGACTTCAAATATGTTTGTCATAAATATGTTCACTACTAGTATTAAAATTGGATTTTAGATACTGGATGTGGTACATATATATGCATTGATGTGCAGAATCTGGTGATTAGCAGGATACTGACTTCAATTGAGATTTACCTACGAATCGAAAATGGGACAAAAGTCGCTGTTTTAACCGTAGATACCTAAGTTTAGGAACTACCCTTTGGGTGTGTACTTAAATTCGGAAACTGTTACAATGTAACTAGTTTGACTAGAAACATTATCTCTATATCATGGTTTAACCCGTTGTGAGTATACCTTTATATTCTAGAACACTAAAATGTTTTATTATATAAAGATGATATTGAGATAAACACATTAGATGTGAATAACAGTATTTATATTTTGAATATAAATGAATCTCAAACGTATGACAGGACAAACATATAGCTCAAACCTGATTTAATCAGTTGAGACTCATAAGTGGCATTGTTGTTTGGGACACAACTAAAAAAGACTCGTATATCCACAATTTTGAAGAGTGGATACTAGGACATATTTGATTCTATTCAAATGATGTCTACGAATCTAGTTTATTAGGCAAAGTGCCTAAAAAACATTTTACTTGGTAAAAGTGTAAGTGCCACCGATCTGTTAGCCCTCGTTCGTAGTGACGTAAGTGGGCCCATATCTAGCTAGGCTAGAGGTGGATATGAACACTTCGTAACCTTTACGGATGTGGCATCGCGTTATGGTTATGTGTTTCTTGTGAAACACGGATAGGAAACTTTTGATGAATTCAAAGAGTTTCGACACGAAGTAGACAAAAAGATCGGCTAAAGTATTAAACATCATGATTGGACCGTGATGAAAATACTTAAGCAATAAGTTTCTCAAATACTTGAAAGAGTATAGTATTCTTTCAATGAGGACTCCTCCCGGAACACGTCAGTTTGACGGTGTGTCTGAACGGAGAAACCGAACTTTGTTGGACATGATTAGGTTAATCATGAGTCGCTCTGAGCTACCATTTCCTTCAACGGATACGCATAAACAGTGCAAAACTTATTTAGAATAAGGTTCCATAAAAATATGTTAGACATGCTTCATATTAGGTATGAACAGGAAAGAAACCGGGTTTTCTCATTCCTGAAAATTTGGGAATGCTAGGCATATGTTTGGATGATACCAAACTAAAACCCAAATCGGATAAGTGCCTAAGTTTGGGTTATCCTAGGGAAACCAAAGTATAGTACTTATACAACTCACTAGAGAACAATGTAATTGTTGCTCGCCATGCAGTTTTCCTAAGAGGAATACCTATATGCAGTGGTAAGTGGGAGGATAGTAAAACTCGATGAAAATCGGAGTAATACTGTTCCAGACACCGATTCCTTAATGGAACACAAATAGTTCATCAAGGATGAAACTATTCCAATAATCTTCGAATACACAAGAACCGCATAAGTCGGAGAGAGTCAGAAAACAACCTGTGAGGTATGGGTTTCTGATCTCACCTCGTAAAGATGTCAATCTTATTGAGGAATACGAACTGACTACGTATGAGGAAGTGATACAAGGTATCGACTCCCTATTATGGCAAAATGCCATGAATTCCGAAATGGATTCCATGTATACCAACCAAGTTTAGATACTGGTTGATGTACCGGAAGGCATTGTGCCTATTGGTACTATATAAGTATTCAAGGAAGACATACATGAAAGGCAACATACCAACGTACTAAGCTAGACTTGTAGCGAAAAGGTATCGTTATCAGCATTGTGTCGATTACGATGAAACCTTTTACCTGTTGCCATGGTTAAATCCATTTGGATAATGCTTGCTGATGCTGCATGTTTCATTTATGAAATATGGCAGATGAACGTCAAAATCGCTTTCCTTAAACGGAAGCCTTTTGGAGGATGTTTAAAAATCCTGACGGTTTTGTCGTACTAAAACAAGCAAACAAGGTTTGCGAGTTAATTCGATCCATGGATGGATTGAAGCAAGCATTGCATTCTTGGAATTATCGTTTTGATGTAATCATAATGGTATATGATTTAATTCAAAACGAAAATGATTCTTGTGTATATAAGGAGGTTAGTGGGGAGCGCACTGACAGTGAATGTCCTAAAAATGATGACATGTCATTTCTTGGAAATGATATTCCTATAAAACAATCGGTGAAAGCTTGGCTTTCATGAAAATTCTCCGTAGAATTCTTGGGAGAAACAACCTTTATTCTAGGAATAAAGATCTACTGGGATAGATCTCAAGGTTGTTAGTACTCTCCGAGAACTCGTACATTGAAATAAATGTACGCGACCTGGTGTCTCATATGTTTTGAGCATATGAAGTCACAATCAGGCCAATCCATGTGATAGTCACCGGATTGATGTTGAGAACATCCTTAAGTTTCTTAGACAAACTAAGGATGCTGTCTTATACTATGGAGAATGAGAACTTGAAGTGACTGGGTTCACCGTTGCAAGTTTCCTAACCGATAAAA
>SKCR01013307.1:0-20909 GCA_019454045.1 Zanthoxylum bungeanum | reverse complement strand
AGCAGTTGGTCTAGCTCAAAGGAAGTCCTTTCAGATTTAAGCATATTCTCTGGCAGGGCAGCTTGGCCGATGTTAGTTGTCATGAGCGAGGCATATTGGCCGAGAACCTCATGAAGAGCCTCAAAGTTTGTTGTAGCCTGGGCCGGCGATAGGGGAGGCAAGGATGAAGCTGAGACTAACTGGTCCAGATTGCTCAAAATATCCTGGACCCATTACAAGAATTGATCCAACGCCTGATTACAAAAGAGGCAAAGTTAGTAAATCAAAATAGACGAAAAAGAAAGGATAAAGAGAAATCACTTATAATTTCGGGCTGGTGAGTAGAACTGGATGGCTCAGTAACAGTTGTCATAAGGGCTTCAAGTGGCAATATAGGTTATCCCTTAGGAGATTGGACTAGGAGAGCCGGAGATGGCACCCGAAGAGGATAAGAGAGAGGGGCCGAAGATGACGGCCGTTCAGGAGTAGCTGATTGGTGAATCAAGGGATCATGAGAGGCAGGCTGAAGAGGCATAGATGAAAGACCCGATGACGATGGTCGATCATAAGCAGGAGGTGCTTGCACCGAAGGATCTAGATAAGTCATCCGAATAGGAGAACGTGAGGAGGCCGAAGACGACGACCGTTCAGGAACCGAAGTCCGCATTGAAGGGTCCGGAGACGCTGCCCGTGGATATAATTATTGCGGCACAGTTGCAGAGTCAGCAATATGAATAACCTCTCTCTCTTCATAAATGTGACGAAGTACATCGTCTTTATACATAGACCGAGCCTCTTCTAATAACTCCAATTCGGCCAAACTAAAAAGGCCGTCTACATCCCTATAACTCTCTCTAAGCTTTCTCGTAAATGACATAATTGGTTCACTGTGGGGGTTACCCTCTAGTCCATTCCTATGGTGAAATGAAACAGTGATGCTCGTATGGATAGAGGTTAAATAAGAATCCGAGCAGAGTATTACGAGATACTCTTAAATAAGAAATTACCTACGTGAAAGAGAAGTGAGGCCGCTTCAAATGGAATTGTACGGGGCTCAATTCTTAGAAACTCTTGCAGAACCGGGTAGATGTTCTTGCCCAAAATGAACATAATAATGATAACTCGGATGTGTTAGGTAAAACATTTGTGTGATATATGTTTTCCATTTACATGAACGATAGTACAGTTCAATGACATCGCGTCCACTGTCAGCCAGTAAATGAGATATATTTTCACAAGGGAAGGTTCAAAGGCTGAGGCCTACCTATCCTATGCAGGTGTTGAACCGTTGAACTCTTCAAAATAAAATGTTTCTATAAAATAATTTTATTTGACGATTTTTCACCAATTTCATTCATGTGGGGAATTGTTGGAAAATGCTTATTAGTAAGTATTTTGAGGCACAATTTTAAGCATGGTCCACTTCGTGTTAATGGTTGGTTTTGAGTGATTCGGATACTCATCCGTGAGTAGTTCGGAATGGTATATTCATATGCTTAAAATAGTGCTTGGATGAATGAGAAATTGTTGCTTAAAGTTCACCCATTGGTGTTGGAAAATAAAGAGAAATTAGCTTGTCCCACATGAGAAAGCTAATAAAGGGAAATGTGCATGTATATGATTACTCATATGTAGATGGGTAAGTGTTATAAGGATAGAGGCTCTCTATACGTGCGCACGCGGGGGGGTGCAAATCAAAATCCGAACAGGTCTGACTCGTATACACCCGCGCGACCTGCATACACGAATGCCGGACCAAATTATGCGGGCCCAACCCAACCAATTTTTGTAAGTCTCTTTATTTTTTCCAAGCCTTTTGAAGTTCCATAACAGTTAAATTAATTCTATTAATTAACTTGGTGGTTACTTCAAATGAAAGGTCTCCCACTAATGTGATTTAATTGGCATATTTATTTTTCTTCTATAAAAAGCAGTGTTTATTTTTCGTTTGAGAAGTGAGAGACAATTTTCAAAAGATAAACGCATTCTTCCATTTTCTTTGTTTTTTTATTGAGAGAGTTCAAACACTCTGTGGTTCGTTGAAAACAAGTTTGGTGGTGCTCATACTTGTTTGTTTCTGTTGCATCCTGGGAAACAAACACGTTCTACTACACCTTCAGTAAGGGACGAATTTATTTTAAGGAGATTATTGTCACATCAACAAGGCTCGGAATACTGAAGCTTTCGGTCTGACTATATTTGGTTGACCCGGTCTGAGTTGGTTACTGGATCGTCAGGGGCTGATTTCAAGGTCTGAAGCACCTACCTTATCAGGGTCCGCTCATCAGGGTCCGCTCTTCAGGGTCTACTCACCATGGTCTGACTCTGCTCGTTAGGGTCTGCTCGTGTGGGTCTGCTCATCAGGGTCTGACCCTACTCGTCAAGGTCTGCTCATGTGGGTCTGCTCGTCAGGGTCTGCTCGTGTGTACCTCATCAGGGTCCGCTCATCAGGGTCCACTCTTCAGGGTCTACTCACCAGGGTCTGACTCTGCTCGTTAGGGTCTGCTCGTGTGGGTCTGCTCATCAGGGTCTGACCATACTCGTCAAGGTCTGCTCATGTGGGTCTGCTCGTCAGGGTCTGCTCTGCTCATCAGGGTCCGCTCTTCTCATCAGGGTCTGCTCTGCTCATCAGGATCTGAATCAACTCATCAAGGTCTGAAGCATTATATCAGGGGCTGATTTTGGATTTCCTTACTACTTTAATTTTTGTGTTGTGTTTCTACTGATTGTTCAAGTACTTGTAAGAACACAGTACCTGAATAAGTGTAATATTCACTGAAACTAACAAAAATCTCTGACGACTGATTTGGGTTCTTTCCATGTCACAAAACAACAATGAGCCATGCAAGGGTTATTTAGTAATTATACAAAGAAACATCATGTCGAGGGCTCTAGTAGACATGCACAGAGTTGGGTTTGCAACCGCAATCGAATTGTTGACCAACCGTAAACTAAACTGTTGACTATACAACCGAACAACAAATCATAACGAACCGATCGAGTTCGGTTCGGTTAGGATTGAGACAATTTCCAACCACTGGTTTATGCGGTTGGATCGGTTCGAACTGTTAATCGTAACGGTCAAAAAATATATTTTTTAAATGTCTAATTTATCCATTCTAATAACTATAATTTGAGGACATTTTAAGCATCATGAAAAATTAAAAATATCATAAATAACATTTTAACTCATTTTCTAAAACCATAAATCATTCATTCTGTTCTCACTCTCTCAATTTCTCAAATCTCATATATTCAATCAATTTATTCTCTTATGATCTCAATCTCATTATCATAATAACAAAATCATCACACAACACTAACATTCATGAAGATGAAGATACCATTCAATATACCACCGACGAAATGACTTCACGTATACAAGTGAGAACTCGAGATTCTAAAATATTGACAAAATATCACACTCTGATCGTGAATGATGTCGCTGGTGAGAAGAATGATGTATGCAATTATTGTGGAGAAAATTACAAATACACCGGTGGGTATGGAACTATGACAGGTCATATGGGGAGTACTCATAAAGTTGAGTTTGAGATTGATATAACACAAACACAAATGACAATGTTTTCTACTTTCGGTACAAGTTCTTTTTCTTCTACTAAATTATTTAAATATAATGAATCTAAATTGAAAGATAATCTAACTAATTGAAATTATCGTCATTGAACATTAGGCTTTTACTTTTTGTGAAAATGTATCTTTTAATGATTTAATACATGAAAATATGAATCATACTGTATATAAACTTACTAGGATGACATGTAAAAGAAAAATGATGGAATTGTATGTAAAATGTCAAAATAATATTTATGTAATGATTAGTAATAGTTTACAGCAATATGTATTAGTGTAAAAAAAATTAACTATTGGATTTGATAATGCATTGGTTAATACTGTATCAATTAATGAACATAAAGCATTTGCCAACTAAATTTGGGAGGTAAATTTTTTCATGTTCGATCTGCATGTCATATTTCGAATTTATATATATAAGATGATTTAAAATCTTTAAACTCTTATATTGCACATATTAAAAAAATTAATTTAATTTGGTCGTATTTTAAAATTAGAATAAAATTACGTTAGGTCGAAAAATTCAGCTGTGATGTTCCAATTCGTTGGAATTTGACTCATTTTTACTAAATGAAAATTTTAAATATAAAGATTTATTATGTTCATTTGCTGCTAACTATCAATATGATGTAGTTTTGTATCTCAGTTATTGGGAAGTTTGTTCAAAATTTTTAGAGATTTTAAAAGTTTTTAATGATGCGACAAATATTTTAAGTGATGTTTATTATCCAATTTCAAATATTTTTCTCCTTATAAATCTTGACATTGCTGTAGTATTAGCCTATCCTAATAATAGCAACGAATTTGATGATATTTTTGATGATCCTAGCAATATTTTTGATGATCATAACAACGAATTTGATGATCTTAATAATATTTTTGACAATCCTTCAAATGCAATTAAAAAATGTGTTGTATCAATGAGGACAAAATGACTTAGTTATTACAAAAACATACCATTACAACATTACTTTATCTTTTTATTTTTGATTTGGATCCAAGGTTTAAAATAAAAAATTTGGAAAATATTTTACAAAATTATTATGTTTTATTAGATGAAATAACTGTTTTTCTTTCTTCAAATATTGACAATGTTAGGAGAACTTTACTTGATTTATATAATAATTATGTTAGTAGATATAGTATTCAAATAATTGATACTACACAATCCATGAATGCACCAACTGGACAATCTAAGCTTGCTGCTGGTAGAAGTTGGTTAATATTGCAAAGAAAAAAATCAAAGTCCACCAATACCACCACTACTAATTCAGAAATTAATGCATATCTAACGATAAAATTCGAGTTTTCCCAAAATACTTTTGTAGATGATCAATTTCTTATCCTTGATTGGTGGTAAAACATCAAGGACTGTTTCCAATCCTTGTCGTGATTGCAAGTGGGGTATTAGTGACACCGGTCTCAACTGTATATGTACAACAGACAGTTAGTATGAGCAGGGAACATTCTTGATGACAAAAGATCAATGTTGAAACCGGAGACGTTAGAAGATATAACATGTCTTGATGATTGGTGCAGGGCAAAATATCGTGAACAAGAAACTCAGCCAAAAATTTTGGAAGATTTGTGTGATAAGACGAACACAATTGGAACCGGAGACTCAAGAACCAAACCGTCTTCTTCAGATGACGATGAATAAAATATTAATGAGCAAATTATTAAAAATAAGATATAACAGAACTACATGAGCTTTGATTCATTTACACCCCAAGAGAATACCTAGGCAGCTTATTTAAGTGCAATCTCTCTTTTACTTCAAAACAATAAATAAATTACTAATGTCTACTTTTAGTCTTATTATTTAATAAATATTTATTTTTTTGCTTCACAACTTTCACTATTTTTACGAGTATTGAAATTTGCTCAAAATAGTTAAAATAAATAATTAATAAGTAAAATTAAATGAAATTTTTTTATCATTGTTTTTGGGTATCGTTGGAAATCTCCGACTAAAGTTTAAACGATTACGAAGTAAATAAAACATCTGTTATTCCAAATTTTTACAAAAATTACTTTGACTGAAATAAAATCATAAATCATTTATCACCAAGCCACACCAATTATAGCATTTTTATCATCTTCTTTCTTGGCAATATCGCCAGTTTACTATTTTATTACATCTCGTTTATTTATTATACATTATATTTGACTGTATTTGTTTATTCTATTTTATTGGATGCGTATATATAAAAATCTCCTTTTCAAGTAATTTGAGTTTGAGATTCGAGAAAAAGGAATCTCTCTCTCTTTCTTAATATTTTGTTTTTATGTGAATTATCAATTTCTGTATGAAAATAAATTTATGAGTATCTGGCCATTAACAAACTATTATATTTAATCGGCACACACATTTGTTTATAATGCAGAGTCTAAAACCATTGGCCATACACATTTAATTTTAACAGTTCTTGTTTATTTCTTTTAAAAAAAAAAATTACTTTAAATGTGCATTAGTTACACTTGAATGGGCTATCTCATGCCACCGGCGTTGAAATGTTGTAAGAGCTGAGTGGAGGCACCGTAGCATTAGCCAAAATATATAGTTTCATTAATTTGTTCCGATTACAATTAGGAAAATAATGGCATATATATATATATAAAAGAATGGAAAATAATGGCATATATATATATTTAATGGATATCAATGTTAGTTCTATGATATATTTATTCCTACCCACATATGTGACAGTACAATAATCGTGGAGTCTCCTATGGAGTATGGAAAGACTAAACCAGTATTTTTAAATTATCTGAAGGTATGGCCATAAGTTCAATATCCGTATTTGATCTGTTTAATTAAATATCTTATATGAGGGTCCTTATTCCCGGATGCTTATATCCGTATTCAACCCATATAACTATCGAATATAAAAAATTATTTCATTATCTATCGATAATAAATGAGATCCCCACCAACCCATACCCACGGAATTTTTGCCATCCCTCCTCTCGGGTATGAAAAGTGCAATTTAGTTTTTTTTTTTTTTTTTTTTTTTTTTTTTTGAAATCGTTGGAAACCCCGCCACCAAACCACCCATTCTGGGCCGCGGCGCAGGTAAAACCCCCGGCTGCCCCAGGCTCTTACAAGAAGTTGCACCCCCTGGATTCGAACCCAGAACCTCAAGGTGAGATTCTGGACCCTTCACCACCAAGCCACACCCCTTGGGGGCGCAATTTAGTTGCTCATTCGTGAAATGCAAAACTCAATTTTTAAGTGTCAATAACGCCCAATAAATAACAAACACGTGTGAACAAATCCAGAGGAATTTGCTCACTTGCGCTTATATATAGCCCCCATTTGTGAAATATTTGACAACTCAGAGTTGAATCACTGAGAGAAACAAGTCTAAATAGAGGAGAAGAAGAAGGCAAAGGAGAGAGAAACAGCGCTTCTTCTCAGCAAGAAGTGCTTCTTGGGAAAGCGCTTTCTTTACACGGTACCCTTTTCTTTAACATGCATGTCACTTATGACGCATTTTTTTTTTAACGTTTCTGAAAGTTATAGTGCATGTTGAATTAGATCTTTTTATCACCATTTTTTTTTCTGCCCTTTTATTTATTCTAAGATTTTTTTCGTGTGCTTTATGTTACAATGTGTTTGGTTAAGTAAGGTACTGTGTCTCCATTATTAACCAATCACTTCTCCTCCATATTTAGTTTCTACAAGATTTTGCAAGTGAAATATGGGCAATGACAGTGTCTGCATTAATGTTCCACATTGCAATCTAGACCCACACTATGTGCCATAGTGATTTACTAGTACTATATTGTTTTTTTTTCTTTGAATTTACTTGTTTATGTGACAGGCCTTTTTATGCATATGGTCACAATGCAATTAATGGCTGTTATTATTAGGACCTGGAGTTTTTTATGCATGGCTGCGATATTTGTCTTAAGTTTATTGGGCAATAATGTTGAAAATATGTAGCTAATTCTAATGGTATGACAATGCAAAAATGATACATTCATTCGCATTCTCACTTACAGTTTTACAAATCTCTCACAGTAGCTACAGTGATTTAGATCACTGTAGTTACAGTGAGAGGTTTGTAAAACTGTGAGTGAGAGTGCGAGTGAGTGTATTATCACTCATCACAATGCCATTGCTGAATGCCACAGTTACTTTTCAGGTTTTTTCACAGGAAAGCAATAATGGGAGCTGGCGGCCGTTCAGTCCAGCGTGAGGAGGAGGAAAGCCGTATCTGGCATGCACCACACGCAAAGCCTTCATTCACCCTTAGCCAAATCAAGAAAGCCATCCCACCTCACTGCTTCAAGCGCTCCCTCCTCCGATCATTTTCCTATCCCCTTTATGACCTCTCCTTATCCTTCCTCTTCTACTACATAGCCACCAATTACTCCCACCTCCTCCCTTTTCCATTTTCCTACCTTGCTTGGCCCATTTACTGGATTTTCCAAGGCTGTGTTCTTATGGGAGTCTGGGTCATTGCTCATGAGTGCGGTCACCATGCCTTTAGTGACTACCAGTGGGTTGATGACACCGTTGGCCTAGTCCTCCACTCTGCCCTTTTAGTCCCCTACTTCTCCTGGAAATACAGTCACCGCCGCCACCATTCCAACACCGGATCCCTTGAACGTGATGAAGTGTTTGTTCCGAAAACCAAGTCTAATGTCCCATTTTACTCCGAATACTTCAACAACCCACCAGGCCGAGTCCTCACCCTAGCAGTCACACTCACTCTTGGCTGGCCCTTATACTTAGCTTTTAATGTTTCTGGCAGGTCTTATGACCGTTTTGCTTGCCACTTTGATCCCAATAGCCCCATCTACTCAAATCGCGAGAAGCTCCAAATATACATTTCTGATGCCGGTATCTTCGCTGTAACTTATGTGCTCTACCGGGTTGCCATGGTAAAAGGATTGGCTTGGATTGTATGTGTGTACGGGGTACCGCTACTCATCGTAAATGGCTTTCTTGTCTTGCTCACATACTTGCACCACACGCATCCTGCATTGCCGCACTACGACTCATCCGAATGGGACTGGCTGAGGGGGGCTCTGTCGACAGTCGACAGAGATTTCGGCTTGTTGAACAAAGTGTTCCATAACATTACAGATACACATGTAGCTCACCATCTCTTCTCAACCATACCACATTATCACGCGATGGAGGCGACAAAGGTGATCAAGCCAATCCTCGGCGAGTATTACCAGTTCGATGGGGTGCCGTTTTACAAGGCGATATGGCGGGAGGCGAGAGAGTGTATTTACGTTGAGCCGGACGAGGATTCTCCGACCAAAGGCATTTACTGGTACCGGAACAAATTTATGTGATAGCATGGCTGCCGCTGCTGCTGGTAAGTTTGAAGAATATGTAGTTGCAGCATAAGTACTATCCAGTGAGTGTTCCGCAAATAAATACTAAAAAATAAACTTACAAGTACTTGGCTTGTAATGGTTGTGTATTGAACTTTTTAAGTACCTAAAAGAACTTTAAGTTTGTGTGTTTCGATAATGTGATTGCATCAACTAACTCATTAATTTGACCCAGTAACGGATAAATGAAATTAATTTTTAATTATATATTTTCAAATAAAAAATGTTTTTGGTAACGTTGGAAACTTCCGATTAAAGTTTAAACGAAATAAATAAAACATCCGTTATCCCAAATTTTTACAAAAATTACATTGACTGAAATAAAATCCTAAATCATTTATCACCAAGCCACACCACTTACAACATTTTTATCATCTTCTTTGTCGGCAATATCGCCAGCTTACTATTTTATTACATCTCGTTTATTTATTATACATTATATTTGACTGTATTTGTTTATTCTATTTTCTTGGATGCGTATATATAAAAATCTCCTTTTCAAGTAATTTGAGTTTGAGATTCGAGAAAAAGGAATCTCTCTCTCTTTCTTAATATTTGGTTTTTATGTGAATTATCAATTTCTGTATGAAAATAAATTTATGAGTATCTGGCCATTAACAAACTATTATATATAAAAAATAAAATGGTTGCTGCTGTTTGATTGCTTGTACAAATTGTAACATCCCCGATCTGGAGATGCTACCGGCAGGGGATAGCGGTGGTAACCCCATAAGCCTATGACTCTCTAACCGTGCTATAAACTATTCAAATACAATATTATACATGTGAACCACAACTCATTTTGAAATACTTTTACTTCTCATATCTTTGTACTCATGATACTTTACTTTACATACACTAACAGATACTCATAAGGACTCACACTACACTAGTGTATATAAGAAACTTTTACTTGTCACTGACTGGACTCTCATGTTATATGACTCAATGCTGTGGACTCAATCCCTGGTGACTGCATCAGTATCCGTCCTTCTGAGCTTGTCCTCCTGGAATCTATACAAAACAAATACTGGAAGTGGGGGGTTAGATTGTCATACGATCTAAGTGAATGGACTAAAATTGAAAACTGAAATAAAAACTTGATTTCAAAACCACAGTTTTCAATAAAAATATCTTTAGATGAAAACTTATTATGAAAGCTTTAACTTTCTGAAAACTGATTTTGAAGCTCCAGTTTCTGAAAACTGTCTCTAAAATCTGATTTCTGAAAACTATTTGCTAAAAATCTGGATTCCGAAATCTGTGTACTGAAGCTATGAAAACTGTATGAAATCTGAAATCTGAAAGCTTTTCTGAAATCTGTATCTCTGTCTGAAAACCTGGACGTATGAGGGCGTTACGTATCGCCGTCTCCCCATACGCCTAACTGGAGCCAGCAATACAAATCCATGACTTTGGGGCGTTACGTATCGTCGTCCCCTAAGCCATAAACTGGAGCTGGGGGTGCGGATCTATGCTAGCACCCAAGCTCAAACTGGGTCTAGGGGCGTTACGTATCGCCGTCCCCCTAGCCCATCTGGAGGATCTGAGAGCGTCCCTTCAGTCCTCAACATGTGCACATGATAATTTTGATTGGCACTGGATCCTTGATCGAAGGGCACTACAGTTCCTGCGAATAATCTATGATCGGAATTCGATTAGAATCAATCTAGTGAAATAACCTTGATTCTTTTAAGGATTCATCTGAATACTATATACTCAAGACTTAATGTCATGACCCCCTCCATAGAGCGGGCCCAACCCTAAAAAGGGGTCCGTAAATCACTTCAGCTCGAGCACCTATATGTCATTCAATTGAACCAAAAGTTCGCAAAGAAAATAATATTCCATAGAATGCAATCAAATAATTCCAAATAAGTGTTTACACCACAATAAATGTCTGAAAACATGAAAATCATCTTAAATGTCCTATCTCAAAGCCAAAAGAAATGTCTGGACCAACCCGACTAACGGTTGTGGCAAACGAGTCAAAACCTGGCTCTGATACCAAAATTTGTCACGACCCACTCCCTAGAGCGGGCCCAACCCTAGAAAGGGGTCCGTAAATCACTTCAGCTCGAGCACCTATATGTCATTCAATTGAACCAAAAGTTCGCAAAGAAAATAATATTCCATAGAATGCAATCAAATAATTCAAAATAAGTGTTTACACCACAATAAATGTCTGAAAACATGAAAGTCATCCTAAATATCCTATCTCGAAGCAAAAGAAATGTCTGGACCAACTCGACTGACGGCTGTGGCAAACGAGTCAAATCCTAGTACTGATACTGCTACTGTTGCGCTGGCGAACTACCTGGGATGTCGGCCCATAACCCTGGATGAATAGTAATGATACTGCGTTAAATATTTTTCCAAATTCGGACCAGAGCCGGGTCAAAAATGCAAAGTCAAATTCTGGATGAATAGTGATTTCAGGTCTAAATGAAAATTTCTCAAATTTTCCCTAAGTTTCTACACTTTTCTTCAACTTGAAAAATAGCAGGTAGTTCGCCAACGCAGCAATAGTAGTATCAGTACCGGGATTTGACTCGTTTGCCATAGCCGTCAGTCGGGTTGGTCCATACATTTCTTTTGGCTTTGAGATAGGACAATTAGGATGACTTTCATGTTTTCAGACATTTATTATGGTGTAAACACTTATTTGGAATTATTTGATTGCATTATATGAAATATTATTTCTTTGCGAACTTTTGGTTCAATTGAATGATATATAAGTGCTCGAGCTGAAGTAACCCGCTCTAGTGAGGGGGTCGTGATACTTTATAATTTGATATAGGACGTGTGTATGAATTGATACAAGTCCTTAAGGGTGGTTTCTAATGTGTGAGGGTAAAACTGGGGGGTTAAAACTGGTTTAGATGATTTCTGTCTCGCGTCGCAACGCGTGACTCCTGCTTCTGGATTTGGCTTCATGCTTGCGTCGCGACGCGCTGCCGACTTACAGGTTTCTGGTTTCTTCTTCAAACTCTTCCAAGCTCAATTTATTCAATCTTTACTCCTTTCCAACACTTCCAAACCACAAACCAATATCTTATTTATCATTCAACATCTCATGAAACATTCTTTATCCTTTCATTATTCAAGAATTCAATTCAATTTATACAAATATTCATAACATATTAAAACCCAAAACTCAACATTCTTTAACCCAAAAATCTAATCATCAAAACATCAACCCTTAAACTCACAATCTCATCAATTTGAACCCAAAACATGATATTATCATCATCAAATCATTCATACCATCAAAAATCAAAAACTCAAAAATTTGGGTCATGGATTCTTACCTCCATTTCTTGATTTTCCTTTAATCTCCAAGTTTTCCATGGATTCCAAGCTTCTCTACTATTTTCTTCTTCATTTTTTCTTCTTCTTCTTATTCTCCTCTTGTTCCCTCTTTTTCTTTCTACGGTTTTCCTCTTTTCTTTATATTTTTATTTTCTTAATTTTTTTTTGTGAAATTGTTAAATGGTGGCTCATTTATATAGTGGGCTCATTAGATATTTTGTAAATTGAAGAAAATATAGAAACTCAGGGAAAGTTTGAGAAATTTCTATTTAGACCCGAAATTACTATTCATCCAGAATTTGACTTTGCATTTTTGATCCGGTTCTGGTCCGAATTTAGAAAAATATTTAACGTGGAAGTTGTAGGTCTCGGTCTAAGCATTTCAACGATATAAAATTCATAAAAATTGAAGATCGTATGAAAAAGTTATGCCCAAAATACTATGGGTGTTTCAAAATAAATAAGATACAATCCCGTCCCGGACTTCGAGATGTTTTCCGATCGTCCCCCAAAGTCGTCTATAAAGATATTTGAGTCTCAACATAATTTATTTTATGTGCCTTCATCCCGTACGTAACAGTATCACTATAGGTAGTAGTAAAAACTACCGGTCGTTACAATTTCTCCTCCCTTAAATAGGATTCGTCATCGAATCCTTTCTGGTGTCTAACTTCTGGTCTTCTTATCTTTGCGAATTTTCAATGATGCTGTTAAAATTTATTTTCTTATCTTTAACTTTTGCTGGCTATTAGATCTCTCTCATATTCCTTCATAAATCCTTATTCTGTAATACTTCTGCTGAGTACCTTGATTATTGTCCTTTTGTTCTTTCGCTATACTTCATTGTAACATCCTAGATTTTTGGGACAGATCTGGACGGTTTCTGAACTGAAGTTATAGTCTCGGAATAAGATGATTGTAAGGAATAAGAATTCAAGCGATGTTATATGGGTTGGAATAATATATTATAAATATTCGTCACGTTGGAAAACGTGTGGGATCAAAAGTCAGTTATGCGATTTTTATAAAACGCATAAACTTTGCAGTTGTGGTCACGAAATTAGCAAATAAAATCCGATTGAGTTGATTCTTAAACCATCAGACTCGTTTTTCCGAGCAACTTTCGTGTTGAACACTTTTCAAAAATCGCGCCAGAAAGGCTTCAAAATCGTTAATTCTGAAAATACCCTTATATGTGGGGGCAAATGGGTAATTTTGGAAGTGTGATATTTTGAGTTATTATTTACATTTTACAAAAAGAAAAAGGGGGCAAAAACGCAAATGAGAGGAGAAAAATATAGAGGGGTATCGTGAGGAGAGAGAAAGTGATATGTCCATTCTGACCACAATTATAGCATCGACGTGTGCTAATCGGCCGAGATGCTACACTCGCTACACTCTTATCAACATATGGTACTGTGCCTCTACTATAGACCTGCTCAATCCGACCCCCACGGAAATAGTTCCTCTAGGAGGTGCACTCTGTGTGCGTCTGGGTGGTACTCCACTGTGTCTCGGCAGCGGAGAATACTGTCTACTAGTAGGTCTACTCTGTCTTCCTGCTGTCTCGGAAGCCTGTTCTATTCTTCTTCTCGACACTGATGTCACTCTCTACAATCATAGCTATGTCACATAGTACTATATATGACAGCTTCCCCAAAATCGAGATCTGTAACCTAATTTCAAGTCTCAGTCTGCCCTTGAACTTCCCTAATTTATCTTCCACTCATCGAATTAACTCTAGATAATACCGGGATAGGGAAATTATCCACCTCTCATACTCCATCAGTGTCTCTGATAGTCCCTGAACCATATGCTCAAACTGACGACGCTGCTTACTGCGATAAGCATAAGGGAAATACTTCTCATTAAAGGCTTCCTCGGACATATATCAAGTGATATACCGAGGTCTTCTAAGTCCATCAACTCTCAAATAATCTGATGCTTTCAATCTATCCGTCAGTACAATCTCGGTATGCTTCCACAGGTCTCCACCTCATCTCTCACCATAAATGCAATAAATCTAACATTCTCTTGATCTACCAAGTCTAACATACTGAATATATTTTCAATATCATTCTTCCTTTCCTCTGCAGCAAAGAGATCAGCTATATTATGAAACTGATGAGGCCTCAAATTAAGAAAATGGTCTAGCTTGCTCGTACTATCATCGTTGTTTGAAGGTATCTAAACTGCTGGTCCTCTGGAAACCATATGTGCAACAACATCAATAAACCTCCCCAAAACATCTTCTAGATTGGTGGCTGTCGGGGGAACTGAAGGAGCGACATGGGTCATATTAGGTATAGTCGAATGAATAGGGTTAGGTACAACTGCAAGAGTAACAATGGAGTGACTATCGGAACTACTGAAGGTGTAGGTCTAGAATCTTCGTTACCCTCAATAATCGATGGTACGACAGATGAAGCTACAACCACTTCAAGATCTACCAGCTAAGTGTGAGGTCTCTTTAAACTAATACTCGATATTTCCACATATCGTCAAGCTATCCCTCTCATACGTTGAGTACCAGTATCACAGCCACGTCCAGACATTTTCCTAAAAACACAAAACTATTATTTAATACCTTCATCTAATGCAAGGTGTCTACAAAATCTATAACCTACGCTCTGATACCAAAATTTATCACGACCCCCTCCCTAGAGCGGGCCCAACCCTAGAAAGGGGTCCGCGAAGTACTTCAGCTCGAGTACCGATATGTCATACAATTGAACCAAAAGTTCGCAAGAAATATAATATCCCATAAAATGCAATCCAAATAAATCGTAATAAGTGTTTACACCACAATAAATGTCTGAAAACATGAAAGTAATCCTAAATGTGCTATCTCAAAGCCAAAAGAAATGTCTGGACCAACCCGACTGACGGCTGTGGAAAACGAGTCAAATCCTGATACTGATACTGCTACTGACGTGCTGGCGAACTACCAGGGATGTTTAGGAAATGAGGGGTGAGCTTAAAGAGCTCAGTAAGTAAAAACATTCATACTCTCAACATGACTTCACCAATAAAATATATATATGATAATGAATATATGAAAATAATAGTTAATATATATGATAGCTAACTCAGGCAAAACATACTCACGACAACACATCTCAATCAAACAAGGTTTGGTATCCGGATTCGGTATAATAATGGATTGAAACCATTGAGAGAGTCCTCTCTTACCCCGAAGGTTTCCCACCATATAATCCCGCATAAATGTGCAAGAGGGGGATTGAACCACACGCCTCTGCTAATCTCTGAACCACACGCCTCTGCTAATCTCGCATAAACTCACATAATCTCGCATATTTGACTATTATCATACTAAATCCGGAAGCACAACAACCATCTCATACAGCATCCAATACAACACATCTCATCGCATTTCATCTATCAACTCATCTCAAAGTCACAGAATACTTAAATATTTCGATTCATATTACAAGCATACAATTTATACTCAGAAGTTATATTCACAATTTACTTTCTCATGCTATCAATTACTCATTCAATTTTCCAACATTACATATTTAAATATATATTTATATTATATTATATAACTCACATAGTAAACATCAATCAGCAAACGTTTATATTAAGAGAATCATCATACTTTGTACTTACCTCTATCCACGCAAAACTCTCTATATCTATATGTCCTCGCTAAGAATCTGAAAAAATTATAAAATTACGACAAGGTCTCTATATTTTACCAAAATTATGATTTTACCCATAAACTTTCCAAATTTACAATTTAACCCCAATACTCTCCATTATTATCAATTTAGTCCTAAAACTTTCAATTATCTCATATTACTCACTAAAAAACAGAATTTACTCATTTACGAATAAGTCCAAAACTCTCAAAATATTACATATAAACCAAAAAAACTGTAAAATATAACGTACTGAGCTCCAACGACTTCAAAATTTCAAAACGAGGTGATCAACGGACAGAACACGACACCAGGATCACAACGGCAATGATGGTAATGGCTGATGCTCGACGATCACCGACGAACGATCGAACACCGTTAACTCTCGTTCTAGGCTCGTTTCACAATAACCGAAGGTCCAAATTGGGCAAACGAGGTGTCTAACCCGCGTATCTCAACGAGGGGAAGATTATGGTATGGGAGGTGTCGTTCACGCAAGGCGGCGTGTGGAGCGCGTGAAGCGACGGCGAGGCAGCGCGTGAGAAGGAATCCGGCGATTGGATCGGCTGTAATGACCCATGTTATTTTAGTATTTTTGCGTAAATTTTATTTTCTCGTGTAGGGTCGCGTCTGAATGCGGGGTTTAATTTTTAGGGAAAATAAGAATTTTTTTCACGAAATCATTTGTAAATTATATTAAACTAAACATGAGGGATTGAATTGAAAATTTCCATAATAATAATAATAATTCTAGATATTTCTAGATATATAAACACATGTATTGTTTTTATTTACACACCTAATTAATATCCATAATTCTAGATTTTTCTACATATATTTTTCTATATTAAATACATGAACATATTTAGATATTACACACACACACGTGGACAAGTGGAAAAAAAACAGAAATTGAAAGAGAGAGGAGTGACCGAAAGAGTACAGGGTAGAGAAAGAAGAGATGAGAGAAGAACCGAGAGACAGGAGGAGGAAAACAGAAGGAAAGTAAGGATTGAGAGAAATTGAGAGAAATGAAGAGAGATCGAGCGAGAAAAAGAAAGACGAGCGAGCAAGTGGTGGGCAGTTCGGTGAGAGGAAGAGAGAGAGCGGAGGTCAGCGAGTGAGAGAGCAGTAAGGGAGAAGAGTGATTCGAAATTTAAGCCCCAAATTTAGAATTCTGTGATTTTTCGTGTTCATATGTGCGTATGGAGAGATTCTTTGGTGCAACAGTGGTATGAATTACGTGGTATCACAAACCAATCATCCACTGACATGTAGAGTTTATTTACCTATTTTTTAGTTGATTTTTACTTTTTAGTACGCGTGACAATGAATGATTGGCTTGTTGCATGGATGACGTGGTACCACTGTTGCACAGAAGATTTTCTCGTGCGTATGATGCTAGTAAGTATATTATGTCTATGATTTCCTTGAGTTATGTTGATTTTGTTATTTGGGTTTTGATTTAAATTTTGAATTTGGTCAAAATAATGAGTTCGTATATGTTAAAAGTAATCTAGAATTGATATTTCGTATGAAATTGGAAGATTTTTTTTTTTTTTTTAAAAATAAAATAAATTTAGGGCAAAATCGGTTGTAACCCCAGAATTTTGGGAAATTTGGGGAGGTTAAATTCAAGGGAATGGAGGATACTGATGGAATTCGAAATTAAGAGAATATTATTTTTACTTCAGTTATTGATTTTATGATTACGCAGTAAATTAAATAATATGTTGTGTTTGTGGAATCTCGTTACATACATTTATAGCAACCTGATATATATATATATTTATATACTGCTCCTTAAATATGTATGTTGTTTTCAGCTTTTATTTAAATTACACACATTCATTTGATTTCCCTTTGTCTGATTAGCGATAAAATTATTAGTCCATAACGAATTTAAATGTTGGGATTATGATGAATTTTAAAATCCATGTTATCTACTATTTTTGGATTCTTTGCTTTCAGTGTATAAATTTTTATGTCAAATACATTTTTACTAAACATGTGATTCCATGGTGGTTGATAAAAGAAAATTTTGAACCTAATAGAGAAATGCATTGAAGGATGCGACATGTAAATGTTAACATAATTATGCCTTCAAAAAAATAAAATAAAATAAAATACGGGTTGACAACGCATATATACTAATATGTGATAAAAGTATATATATAAATTATGATATAAGAATGACTTGGGTAAATGTAAAAAGTCAGAATGGTAAAACATAAACTTATAATTTTGGGAAGTGATTGAATAGGCTTATGTGTTAAGATAGATGCTTATGCATGATTGTGAACGGTTATTATGTAAAGCAAATGCGTAAATGAGAAGATTTAATATATTATAAGGTACATAATTAATTTAGCGATGTAAAGAGATTATATGTATAATGAATGAGCCTTGGGCGTAAAGGTATGTATCTATATAATAGTTAATGATATGGTTTTTGTATGTGTATTAACCTGAAGTTTATTTTGATGTAGAACTATGAATTAAGAATTGAGCTTATAAGTTTGCTTAGTAATGAACAATATAAATATGTATAGATCATGCCATGAGATCATTAATTGGTATGAGTAGTCTGCAATTGCATTTTTATTTATTTATTTAGGGGTAAAACCTATTAGTTTGAGTATGAAGGAATGGTATCATATGTATAAAATGTATATTAGAATGTATATATTTTTAAAGTAATGACAAATTATAATGAGCTTGAGTATGTAAGATGTATGTAAAGTAAATTAATGATAATATAAATATATAGATCGTAAGATAATTAAAGATAAATATATATAGAGAGAGTAGCATTTATATGTCATTAAGTTATAAATATGCATGAATATATGCATGTACATATATGACAAGATTGTAAAAGAAGAATGTAGAGTGTCATAAAATATATATAAGTAATGTGAAGTCAATATATCTTGAGATATAAGAAGTTTTATGATGTTGATAGTCTGAATCGTGAAATATTTTGGTATTTGATTTTTGATTTTCAAAGATTTGATTCTGCTTACAAAAGATAAAGAAAATATTTCCGCCATGGTGATTGATGATTTATGTTTTTAACCCTCCGTGGTGATCGTTTATGTTTTGTTTCGGGTTGGCCGCCGGGGTGCTTGTTACTGATCCAGACCATCGGAAAATGGCTGGCCCATTACCCTGTCGACATGGTCCATGCACTATCCGGTCTTTACGCGCGACTGAGCAGTGGACGATCGGTATGTATTTTGAAAACATTGCATCAATGATATATTTTCGACTTGCATTTACTTATGTTTTGGGGGGAAAAATATTTCAAAATAACTGCATTTTGATTCGATGCATTGGACATTACTTTTTGATATTTTACGATTTAATTTTTTTTTTTTTTATATGTTTCCGTCTCAGCGATAGTTTTATGTTTTCTTGATGTGTTTTCACTAAGATGATCGGTGATTATTATGTTTCCGCCCTGACGATCGGTGTATGCATTTATGTTTTTCATGATTCATTATATGTTTCTGTCGGGGTGATCGTTAGGATCTAAGCCATCAGAAATGATACGATTTTATCGGCAGGGGATCAGTTCGTTCATTGTCCGATCTAAGCGCACGATTCGGGCATTGGATGCTCATTTATATTTCGTCCAATGAGTTATGCTAGATGATCGGTATGGTTTTATGTAAATGGATTTTGAAACTAATTTGGTTTACAATGAAAAGGTTTCTTAAATGCATTTTTAAATGGTTTCGACAGATTTCAGACTACCAACATCATAAGAGCTTGTAGTGTTATTTATTACTTCTAGCTGTGTCTATAGATGTATTAGTCGATATAAAAAGTTATGTTCATTACAAGAATATATATATATATATATATATATATATAGAGAGGTAGGTTTACCGTTAGATATAGATCTTATAGGAATAATGATGTTTATGTAGCTTGTGAGATATGCATAGAAGTCATACATTTTAGATATCACTTGAGTAATATATAACTTATATTAATGCATGATAACATTATTGCATTTACATATATATATGATTGATATTGTATGAATTGTATGATTATATAAAAGTAAACTTTTGTATATGGTAGTGAATGACAATATGGTTACATATATGTGTATGTGTGGTTGATGAATGATCAATAGGAAGAATAAATTATAATTCCGATTTGATGATATTTCGATAAAATAAAAGAAAGATAATTATAATAAAATGCACGAATTAGATTAGGAAAAAGTAAGTAAGTAAGAAACAAAATATTAGAATAGCACAGCAGAAACATAATGGAATGTGAATTGATGATTGAGGATATGAAAACTTGACAAGTATATTAGAAATGTGTGAAAAGATTAATAGTAAACATGATATGAAGCATGTAAGACCAGATTAAAAGAAATTTATAGTAAGGTTACATATTTGATTAAAATGGATAAAAGTTATAGGGTTAACTCGAACTTTGTAAATATTTGCATGGTCATATAGACAACTAGGTTAATATAGAAACAGGACTCAGACTTTGCATGTGTGTTTGGCGCTCAAGGAATGAGCATAGTTACTTGCTGAGTCTTATGACTCACTACCCAACAGTGTTTGAGTTTTTTGGGATCATGTCCTTTTTTTCCCATTCTCTAAGGGAGTGTATTCAATTAGGATTTTAAAAGATTTTTTTGGGTTAAATAAATCTTGTGGTATTCAATTAAGATTTTTTAAAGGGGGTGTCCAAATCTAGTAGTATTTAGTCAAGACTTTAAACAAATAATAAAAAGTATTGTGGTATTGAAAAACTTACTTATTTTGAAGGATTTCTTTATATGTGTGATTGTGTGAGATTTTTTAGTGAAAAATATAAATATCAAACCCTAAAACAATCCCACACTAACCCATAAGACTTTTGAGGTGAGATTTTTTTTGTCTGCTAGTGTGACACAATTATGTAGTCCTATAATTTGAATTAAACTATATTTTCCAAATTGATGTTCGTTTTAAAATAAGTGTGACA